>JASCZI010271981.1:25428-41569 GCA_036250425.1 Stylosanthes scabra
ATTGGGAAAATCACGTTGTTGAAGGGCCTAATGTGGTGGTGCAGGACGCGAATGTCAATGTCTCGCGGAATCTTACAAAGATGATGGAAATGGAGTTTGATAGTCCGAGAACGGCGGTTTGTTTCTATGAACATTATAGTAGGGGTAAGGGATTTTCCTATTGGTCATCGACACAACACAGCCTGGTTCTATGACTTACCTCGACTTGGGGAAGGATTCGACTGAACGCCGGACCACAATCAACCAACTTACATATGCGGTAGTTCACTGTGAATTCGTTGTCTATTAACAAATTATTCTCCTTTAAGTTTGGTTGGCGCATCAATTAACGTTCGGTTGAGCAGTTCTTAAACATAGGTGACTACTTTCGGATACAGGTATATTTCTTAGAAACTATCCTTGATGATAGGCGATTCTTTGAGCACAGTTACACAAAAAAGCCTATTGTATCCAAGTTTGAGTTCCTGGAGGAAGATCCACCGCAACAAGAGTCAGAATCGTAAGATTTTTTTTCCTTTGATAGCTAAAGTCCTGATTTTGCTGACATAATGAACTTAACCTAACCAAATTTAACTATGTTACTTTTTCTCTTGCTACTTACCACGTTGCCATGTACTGGTATTGATTACCATTATTTAGAAACGACGATGGAGTCGGGGTCACGAAGTAGATGCAGCTCTCATACATGTGGAAGAGGAATAAGCGGGCCGACAAGGAAAGGCAATCTAGCCCAAGCATTAGTTTTTAGACAGAGGCACATTTGAAGCTTCAGTGTTTAGTTTCTAATATTTTGTCTCATTTTGAATGTATTCAGACATGTGCATTGTTATTTTCCTTTTAAACTCATTTGACTAAAATTCATTTCCTACTAGGTTTTAAGGTTTATTAGGTAATACATTAGAGATGATAAGGCGTACTTTTGGATGGTTGGGTTTCAAACGGGGTTGATTAAGTAATCTTTTGGTTGATTATTGAATCGTTGAACCTTTTTAAACTTTTGGCGCCCAAATTGTTATCACACCTTGGGATATTTTTACATACTCTCAAAAATATTGAGTACAGTGTGACTCCCTAACAAAAATATTCGAGGATAAATTTATATATTTAAAATTTTTTTCCGATGTACGAATACCCTATCCTATCCATCTGGAAATCTTAGTTCAAACTCTTCGATACTGGGTGAAAGATCCACCCCTCCGTCATTTATTAAGATTGTTTCTTTATGAGTATTGTAATTGGACTAGTCTTATTACTCAAAAAAAAAAAAATATTACTTGTGTTCTGTTACTATGAGTCATTTTCAATTATACTTGGATTTGAAAATAAAATAGCATTTTTGGTGTTAAACTAAATTGAGAAATATTCTTAATACGGTGGGTGAATCACCTTCACTGTGATTTCAAACAAATGACACAATCATTTAAGTTAAAGAAAATTATTATATCAATAGTCCATGAATACTAATTGACCCAATCAAGAAAATTATTATATCAAGAGTAAATACCCACCCCGATCCCCAACCATTTCAAATTTAGACAAGGCACCCCCCAATGATTCTGAACTATCAAATCGGCCCCAAAACTTTTCATGAGATGTACAAATTCCCCCTATAACCGGTTACCAGGTTTTGCTGAAGATGACATGTCAGTTTCATTGACAGGTGTACATGTTGATTGCCATGCTGGAATTGTCGAACATAATAGGACATATAGCCCCCTCACAAGCCATCAAAACGATGTCGTGGTTCTCCTTCTTCTTCGAAAGATAATAATTGTAGGATTTAGGGTTAGGGCTTGTTCTCCCAAATTCTGAGGTTTTCATGGAAGACATAACCATGGAAGACAAAGTGAGTGCCCCCTCCGGTGATCAAAGCTGGAGTGTCTCAGGCAGTTCCTGCAGGAACAGTGCCGACGATGAATCGAATAGGAGAAGAAGAAAATTTGTTGCCCCAAGATGCAGGTGTGGAGCATATTGAATTTTGTTCCAATCTGCCACCACTGGCAACCCCAATAGGCTCTTCTTTGGCTGTTCGAATTTTAAGGTATTTGATGCCTTGTTGTGTGTTTGATGGTCTGCCATGTAAGAATTGAATTGAATTTTTTGTTGTTTCTTTGCTAGACAAGCACTCCTCAATGCAGGTACTTCATTTGGCTTGATGAGTACGTGTATTCTTTTGTTGTGAATGAAGCTGCAAACAGATTTGAAGTGTCAGGCGAGTTGGTAAATCTAGAAGAGAAGATTGTGGTACTGGAGAAGATGGTTGCAGAGAGGACCTTTGGAAGTAGTTTTGCTAGATCATTCAGCAATTAGTTTGAATAGGCATTGTGTAATCTGGAACCTGTAATCAGTATATGCCAATGAATTGCCTAGTTTGGCTCTCGAATCTAACTTGAGAACTTCATTTCCTTCCAGCTTTATGTTATGACTATGCTATCTCTATGCAAACTAAGACAACTCAATTTTAGTGTCTAGGCACAAAATTAAGGGCAATTATGTATCGAACCAGTCCTGTAAAGAATTTCTGAAGCTCAAAATATTCACAATTGTAAATCTTCAACCAAACATGCACAAAGATAACCAACTGTACTAGAAATACAAAATAACCAACCCGTCACAAATTATAGTAATAACAGCATATCCATATAGATGTCATGAAGTAGTTTACAAAATATCCTTCCCTAGAACAAAATAACCAACCTGTCACAATGTTTTATACTAAATGTGACTAATGTTTTACAAACCAGAACCATCAATTCTTAAGTTAACTACAAGCTTGCCACTATGTAAACTTTATAATCCCACATTATGGTCATTCCTGATGTGGAGACTTGAAATTTGGGGTTGGAACGAAATTGAAAATCCCTTCTGCTGGTGTTCCACGTGCGGCTGCCATTGTTTCCTGAGATAGAGCACCATGGTTGCTTGTGCTAGGCATAGCTGGTGGTTGCACTTGAGGAATATGGGGTTGTTGTTGATGGGGGGGTGGGTTCTGTGTTACTATAGCTGCAGTATCATTGACTATGAATTACATTCAACAAAAAAAAAAACAAACCCTACCTTATCTGTGAAACCCTAGAGGCCATCAACAGACCAAGTGCACAACAGAGAAGGTAGCAACACATTTAAAATCACAGAAGTTGTTTTTCAAACTAGTGTCAAACACTCACTACAAGAAACGCGCTCGTTACCGGCGGATTTTGGGGCGGACGTTATCGGGGGATTTTGGGGCGAATTTACCGACGAAAATGGCTCTTAAAAACTTCTGAAAAAGATTTACCGGCGGATTTTAAAATCCCACGGTAAATCCGCCGGTAACATAAAAGCCAAACGCACGGTTTTGATAAATGATTTTTTCCTCCACAAAATCCGCCCATAACCCAAATACATAACCGTGAGAAGCTCCTCCTTCCTCATTTCTCTGCTTCAAGGAACCCTAACACCCCCAACCCTAATCTCTCTTCCACAGCCCCAGCCGTGTTCTGCCATCCCCGTCGCCCCGGTTGGAGACAGAAGCCGTCACCGTCACCCCCACTGCAGCTTGAAGTCGTCGTCCTCACCTCCATCGCCACCTCTGAAGTCGGGTTCGTTGCCTCCCACTTCGTCTCTCGCCTCAAGTCGTCCCGCAGCCAGGAGCACCATCGTTCCGTCTCCAGCTCCGTCGTGTCGTCTCCATCTCCGTGGTCCCCGCCTCTCCCAGCTCAGGTATTAAAGGTTCTCTTCTCTTCTTCGCTTCTTTGCTGTTGCAGTGCTTCTTCTCTTTTTTTTTTTTTTAAAAAATCAATTCAAGAATAGTTTAGGTTGAAATTTAATAAATTAGTTTGAACTGCAAGTTGGTCCCATTTGCTGATAATGTACTCAATCTTAATGTGTGTTGCGTTTTACTGTTTCACTATTGAAAGGTGCTTGTACCTCTTCTTATTCTTCTACTTGCTTTTGTTCAGTGTTGTTGCCTCAATTTAAATTCATGCTTTTGCTGCACCATCCTTGAATTTCTATTCACCTTTATGAGTTTTGAAATCATTCAATAGACTTGTTGTGCCTAGTATTTGAAGACTGAAATCATTCAATAGACTTTATTTCCTGCATTGTTATTATGTATTGTGTTGTTGTTCTTGTTCCTCTTTGATTCTCTTTAGTTTATCTTGTATTAACTTGTAGTAATTGAAAACTAAAATTATCATGCTATTTTAACTCTGTCATAATGCTTATCTTTGACTGTTGGTGACTGAACACCTAAGATTGAATTTCTCACTTTTGGTTTTGAATGAAAATGTTTTGAACACCTAAGACTTGCATACAAGATGTTTGATGAAATGTTTTCATAATCTATTTCTTAGAAGAATCACTCTCTTCTCTATTATATGGTATTACTTCATACAAAATTGTCAAACCACAATCTAATTAATTATTAAATTTATTAGTTCTTGTTAGATTGATGCATGTCTTAGCTTGTCACAAGTGTATTATGTACATAAATAATACATATATCCATTGAAAATATTTTACTCTGCGGGGCAAAGAAAACTAAAAGTTTCAAAAAGAATAAAATGTGGCATAAAACTCCTGAACTCATTGTAGTTTAAGATGATGTAACCAAGCTATCATTTTTCTGTGTCTAATATAAATATGAAAATTTGCCTATGTTCTAGCATGTAACTGATCTCACATCTTCTCTCTCTAATACATGATGAACCCATCTCAGCAAGCTATGGAGCAAGGAACATCTCAACAGGTACCCCCACTTTCTTTTTGTTGTTAATATTATTGTTAATGTTATTTGGAAAGTTTGAAGGATGATACTTTCTACTTTCACTTTCTATTGTATATACATTATTCGAGTATTAAGAAGTGATTACTAATGGGTCATTGAGTAGATTCAATGCAGTACCTTATGGAAATAGGAATAAGTATTTGACAATTTACATTATAATGGTACAACATTGGGGCTCTCAGTCTAATTTTCCAAGTAAGGCATATATACATAGTTTAGTAGTGTTGGACTGTTTAATCTAATAAATGGTGCATCTCATTTTCTAGATTAGGATCTTATAAAGGAAATACAAGTTTTTATGTTCTTACTATTTCTTTTACAAAATCCTGAAACCAGGAAATGTTAAAACAAGGTGTTCCTTGTAATTTAAAATGAAAATTGGAAACCAAACCAGAAATATTCTCCTAAACCAATGAAGTCCTTACTCATTAGTAATCTATGTTTCTAATAGTTATTTTTTTCCATTGAAGGATCATTCTTGAAACAAATGGAGCTCTTATTGCTGAAAAAGTGACATCTAGTAGCTTCTAATAGCTCATCAAGGTTAGTAAAACAATATTGTTTGGAAATATTTGCTCGCTAATGTTATCACTTCTTCAACAGCTCATTAAATTTAACTTTTTCTGATGATCCTCTTTCAGCAGTTAATAACATTACATTCTAATATACATACATTTCAAAACAAAAGGATAACAAAACATCTCTTATTTGCATTACACAAGAAGCAAGTTATAGTCTATCATTCACATTAACAATGAAATATACTATATATTCCTCCATTGTGTGAATCTATCACACTCTCACTGCAACCTCATATGATACAACTTCAGGTGCTGTTGAATTCAATATCACTGCACCATTTTCTGCAACATCTTGGTTTATATATATATGTTTCTGTAAGGTGGAAGGTTATTCTACTGACTGAATCCTCCTAAAAACAAGGAATGTATTGCATATTTGGAGGACTAAAACATGGCTCTGCTCTTTTCTTATTTCTAATTTGGATATTTTTTATTTCAAAATTTCTATTTTAAAATTTTTTAAAATATGATGATATCATTACATGAATTATATGAGCTATTGTGTATTATTTCTAATTTAGTAACTTATGTAAGACTCTGGAAGATTTTGATAATTGGACTAATTGGCTTATGGTAGTAATGGAATTGGAAGCACCTCAGAACCGAGAACTTAGAGGTCTAAAAGAATATTTGTGTTTCTCTTTCCCAATGTAAATCTTTGGTTCAATATTTGTTAGAGAATAAGAATATATTGTAATATTTGAATATAGAAAGCAATTTTTAGTTGGGTTTTGTAATTGATTTAGTATTCTTGTCACTTTTTTATTGTTGTCTTGTACAAGTGAGCATTTTATTGTTGTTTATTGTTGTTATTGCTTTATAACATTATTAGTTCTTACAATGAAATGAATTGCTATTTTTTATAATTTTTTTTTAATTCTGCCAATGTTATCGGGGGAATTACCGACAGATTTTTCTGTAATATTTTGTGCATTTATTTTTTTTATTTAAAAATTGAACGCTATCGGGGGAATTACCGGCGGAATTACCGATGGAAAAAATCCACCGGTAATACTAAAATCAAATTGGACACCAAAATTATGTTACCGGCGGAAAATTCCGCTAGTAATTACAGGCGGAATTCTAAAATCCGCTGGTAATGTGTTACCGGCGCCATTTTTACCGGCGGAAAAAATCCGCCGGTAAATCCCACGGTAACTTCGAAAATGGCCAAAATCATGAAAAAATCCGCCGGTAATTCCGTCGATAACGGACGCGTTTTTTGTAGTGACTAGCATGATCATGCACGTTACTGGAATAAAGAACAGAGCAAGTCAAGGGTGGGGTAACGAAGCAACTAACCTCAAAACGACGACTTCCACTATGAGCAATCTGCTTCCTCGCGTACGTCAGAGCCTCGGAGTAGGGTGCGACGATCACTTCGTCAGTTGTTTTTTGGAGGGAGACGAGGGTGGGGTCTAGGAATAGGGTTTTTTGTGAATGGGGAGGGAGATGAGGGAGAATTATGGAAAAGCAAAGGAATTGGGAACGTTATGTTTGAATTGTGAGCAGGGGCCTTTATGTCCTACTAATTAGCAACCATTCCAGCTTGGCAAATAGGATGCACAATAGGATTGCAACTGACATGTCATCAGGTTTACCTGCTGATAACCTACTGCAGGGGAAATTTGTACATTTCATGAAAAGCTTTGGAGCCGATTTGGTAGTTCAGAATTATTGGGGGGCCTTGTCTAAATTAAAAATGGTTGGGACCGGAGTGGATATTTACTCTTATATCAATAGTCTATGAATACTAATTGACCCAAAACTGTAGAAAATGAAGATGGCGTACTTTCTTCGTGCAAACACGGAAGTCCAAAGACAACATGGTTCTTAGTACCATTCATAATTAAAGTGAATTTAGACATCTTACAAGGTTGGTGCTTTTGTCTTTGCTATAAAGATTATATGGAGTAAAAAACTGAATTCCTAAATTTTAAAAAACATTAAAACCTGCCTGAATTATTTACACATGACACAATTGAAGTTCATCCTCATGAAAAAGTTTGCAACATGGTCAGATCAGTAAAGGAAGGAATGAAACAACATATGAAATAATGTACCATTTTTTCATCTTTTAGCTCTATTATTTCGGAAACAAGGTTTTGTCTATGATGGTGAAAGTATCTAGTAGTCTTTTAGCTCTATTAGCTCTAATATAAATCCATATTTCTTTCATTTTAGAGATAACACTTGAAATCTTAGAGGACCACTAGATATTTCCATCGCCTAAAAAATCTCCCAAAAACAAACTGCACTTTTCTAGATTGTGCTCCTCATATGATTTTTTAATATCTCTACTAGTAGCAAACACATAAATCATGGAAGGCGTCAAGCCAAAATTGGTTTAGTGATATAAGGATCTGTGTTTTTTATTGTGTTTTAATTTTCAAGAAATGGCTAATACATGAAACTTAAACATAGGTTCCCATGAGGCAACATCCAAAGTATATGACATGGCTCCTATAATGTTACTGACCAGCCTCAGGACCCAATTCTTAAGGAATAAGGCCACTAATAACTGGCCCACAAGGAGAAATGAATCTTTTGAAAACAGGAAAGATACGATATAATCGTAAACGGATCCCCCAAAGATCTCAACCACCCGAAGCTATATAAACAGGGGACATCACCCCCTCAAGGTACATATTCTGTTACCCTACTCACCATATTCGACCTAGAATCCCAAAATCTTATTTCTGGGCTTCTAGGGTTATTCATCTTCACATTAATCTCCTTCTCCGCCATAGTTCTCGGTTACGCCGAAGAACTTGTCAATGAAGGCACATCTTCTTACCTCGACCATTGTAGCTTGGCACCCCATTCAAAGTCCTTTGGACAATAGTTAAGGAACCCGACCTTAACATATAAGAATCCATGGAGTAAAAGTCAAAGATTAATTAGTACAGGTAATTACCTTGTTATTACAAACCAACCACAGGGAAAGCATAAGGAATCTAAATAACATGAAGGCAATATTGAAGAGTGCATTCAATTGTAAAGGAGCTACAATCATAGTGTTGTCATGATGATTAATCATCATCCTCCAACAGTATAAAATGGAACCAAATAATAATGAGATTGGAACAAATTTTACATATGATGGTTCTTATTGATTCGGGTAAGACAATTTTGCAAATTATCTATATTACAAGATAACAAGATACCCCAACAAATTACCTAGTTCCTCTGCAAATGAAAATTTTTCACAACACATACCCCTGCTACAATTGTTCTGCTCCTAATTACCCAAAACGTTACCTGCACACATACATGAACTAATACCTTGGAAGCACACCATAAAGCCGAGAAACCATCCAACCATTCCAAAGATCAATACAGCATTAAGACGCCTATTAGCAGTAACAGCTCTCATCTTCAATAGCTCAACCCTTTTCTTCATCTTTCCTAACTCACCAACGACAGCCAACAAGGCTCTGTCCACTGAAAAAATGAACATTAATTATCAACGAGAATCAACAAAATTATGAACCATACCGTCAAATTGGTATAATGGAAATTAATGCATTCTTACGTCATAATAAACACATCCCCAGAATCTCTTTCTAGGATTATCCTTTGTTAGTAAAACTCGCAATACCGGTCTCTCTCCGTGAGAAAACAGCAAAGGCTGCCTATTGGAAGAGGAATTACTCCTACTGAAAATGGAGCTCCTTGAAGACATTGCCGTAGGATTTTGAAACACTGAAAATCTAACACGACCAACAATTTCGCCGACCGGTATAAACACCTGAAAATAATAGGAAACCTAAAACAATAAATGAGATGAGCATATTCTTTAATCCAAAATTTTTTTTCTTGATGGAAGTGCAGGCCATTACATTGCCAACATGATCAATCCAATAGCCAGATTAAATTGGTCTTGAAAGGCCCAACAATAATGGCCCATGAGCCGACATATGAATGAAGTCTCCAAGCCGAGCCGAATCAAATACCAAACTGCCTTACTTGATCTCACCGAGCCAAACGATGACGGTGGACATTGTTGACAGGTCTCTGGCCCACCATGAGGACTAGTGAATAGAGACCACCAAAGACAAATTACACAAATTATGGCCATTGGTAAAAGACATGTGAAATTTAAACGGTCATAAAAAGTGAATCATAATGTTACAAGCAAACAAACTGTAACATATGAAACGCTTCTTAAACTTTGTTAGAAGGACGACATATTCTAATGTTTGAATAAATAATGCTTTTTTTGGGTGTCTAAATAGGCAAATTCTTTGGTGCCTCCTTAAAATAAGTGGCACCGTGCCACATGCATTAATCTTCGTCCATTAATGTTGATTTAGATAGAGGTGATGTATTATAGAAGGATCCACATAGTAAGGAGTGATGGTCAACCTGAATAAATAGTTATTGGACTTTTTTGTACAATTAATGTGTTTTTGGATATTTTTGGACTTGTTGGGAAATCAATCATAAAAGTCAACAAAATAAATAGGCCATATATAGTTCCAAATATAGTAAACTATTAGGCTAGTCACGTTTTTGGAAATTTGACATAGCTTGGTACATTTAATTGGTGTTTTTTTTTTAACCTTAGAAATAAGGAATTTTTTTCCTTACTAATGTGAGGTTGATTTAAAAAACAATTGGTTAGTATAGAAAAAAAATGTTTGGACAAAAATGGTTGTTCCACCATTTCAGTTTATTTTTCGCATAATGGATAATTGGATGTAGAAAAAATAATAATTATAAAATAATAAATACAATAATAATAATATTAATAACAATAGTAATAATAACAGTAATAATAATAGTAATAACAATTAGTAAAGAAATTAACAAATAATAGTCGTAATTTATAAAGGTATGAAAATGTTGAAAATTATTGAAGTAGTATCTGAAACGTAGATAAATAAACACTCATAATATTGTTCTTTTTGGTTATTTCATTTTTTTCTATAATAATAATAATAATAATAATAATAATAATAAATTTTAAAATTTTATTTCCTTGTTATTCTCTAACCTGATAGATGAAGAATTAATTTGTCGATTAAATAAGAGTGTCTAAAACCTTAATAAAGTAAAATTTTATTTCGAAAAGGCTTAAATGGTTATGAAGATTATTTGTGTCTAACCATAGTATGTCTTTATCATTTTTTATATAAAAGAAAGTAAAATATGATTATATAATTGAATTTGCTTTTGGAAAATGGCCATATTTCATTCTGGTTATTATTTTAAGTGCTCATATATATATATATATATATATAAAGGTTATCTTAAAATTTTTTAAACAATGTATGTACATCTCTTATGGAGGGCTTGGTATCCCATGCAATTGGAATTAAATTTTAAATATGAAATTATTTGAATTTTAAAAATGAAATTATTTGTGTGGATTATATAATAGAATTGGCCTTAAATTGATTTATAGATCCTCTAGATTTAAGTAATATGACTAGAAATAAATTTGTATAACTTTTAAATGTTTTGATTGAATTTGAAATGATTAACATTTCTATTAGTAAATTTTACCCTTTAAATATTAATATAGTCTCAGCATCTTATAAAAGTCACCCCATTATCCTTGATTGGACTAGGATAATCACTATGACTGATTTTTTTTTTTATCATGCCGGTGGGCTATTTACAAATGAAAAAGTGTTCGGCGAATAATAGTTAAAAATTTAAAACTATATTATTATATTAATTTTCATATAATAAATTAAATACAGAGAGTTATTTATTTTATAAATAATTTATGGTATTTTAATAAATTAAAAAAATGATTTTTTAAATTGAAGATATAGTCTTAAATTTTATTACTATTAAACAATCTTTTCTGACCTTATGAAGGTATTTTATTTTTTAAAAAATTATTGATAAAAGAATATTTTTGGCTTTTGTAAAATAATGTTTCCTCAAAATTTCAGTCTATTTAGAATTGAATTAAGTTAGATTTTATGAATTATAATAAAATAATTAATGTGAATATTAATAAAAATAAGTTTTAATCATTTCTCGTACTCCACATATCTTCCCTTCGCTCCTAACATTGAAATCCCTAATGTGTTAGCAGCAAGGTTCTAAAAATTGGACTGGTCATTCTCGAGCTAATGATTAAAAATTTTATAGGTTCAACCGTTTTTAATAAAATAACATATAAAATAAAAATAAAGTCAAAAAGTATAATTATATCATGATATAAATCTTAAAATGTCTTTTAAATTTAAAATATTAAATCAATTAAAATATTATAATTTTACTCAAGTATAATATATAAAGTCAATATTAAATTTTTATATTAAAATAACTATTATTTTCATATTTTAATAATTTATTAATGACTTTATGCTTATTATATTATTATACACAAGTATTTATTAAAAAAATAATATTAGTAAATACCATATAATCATGGGAAAAAAATGTGATTAGTTCAAAAGATATATTTTATTGTTTATATTTTAATTTCTAAATATTTAACAAAAATAGTTTTTATATTAATAATGATGCATAAATAAAAATATAGTTAATTTATAAATAAGTGCAAATTAAAATTAAAATAAAAAATAAATATAAACTAGTAGTTAAAGCACAGTTTTCTATATATATAATAATTTGTCTTTGTTTCCCAACACTTTTGTGTAACCTAGTGGCAAGGAGTCTTATTAAGATGCCAAAGGACATGGGTTCAAACCCTATTACTAGTATTTTGGAATAAATTCTTGTTGCTGTGGAGAAAGCCGGCCGGGTCCGGATTCAGTCCGACCTCTCGGTTTTCGGCCGGTTCGAAGGTTTAATTCCAGTTCTTGGATAGGCGAGTTTCTGCATCGAATCGGACCGTGATCGTGCCCAGTCCCCGGTTTAATCGGTTCGACCGGTCGGTCCTATAACATCTCGACTTTCGGCGTGACGCGCCACTACCTTGAGATGCCACATTAATTCTATCCTAACTTCTGCTTATTATTTAACTATAATATTACATATAAGCCTGTCAATATAACGCGTTATCGTCAAACATGCGTATCTTAATAACTAAGCATAAATCGTTTACTTATAAACGAAGCAAGGGCAAGGGAATGTAACTGTTAAAAACCCAAAATATATTAATTATTAATGTTATTACGACCCCAAAGGTTCCACCACTTTCTAAAACTTGATGAATAAAATCCCGGCCTGACCATATAGAGGTCTTCTAAACTAGGCCACGAGTCTAAACAAAAGGAAATATCTACCACATAAGCCTCTTGTGTTCTATCAATTGCGAGGCATTTTAAGGACTCAACCCCGAAAGTGGGGTGACCAAACATCGAACTCTAGAAACTTTCTTCTTATCCTCCTTTTGTATTGTCCCACCAAGCTTACTCCTCTTCTCTTTCATCTCCCTTAGTGTATACCGTTGCCACTTACACTATTTCCCTCATGCTTTCCCTTTAAGAGATTCCTCGATAGGGAGTTCCTATGGAGCTTTCATCGTGTCTTGGTGCTTTCTAACTCGTCCTCGGGATCTAAAGCCCTCATTCTCGAAGTCCTTCCGTTGCGCTCTCCCATAAGCTCCATCTCCGCTTCACATCTACGTGTGGGGTAAAAGAAAGAAAATCGGGGTGAGAACCTAACGTTCTCAATCGGGTCAACTACTCTAACCTAGGGCTTACGTCAAGTAGGGGATCACACATCTTTTGCCATTTCATATCACTTAGAACGAAAGAAAATAAAAAGAAAAGAAAAGAAAACACACAAGAAAAGCAAAGAACACACAGAATCAAGCAACCTGGATGAACTAACAAGCATAAACAAGTATGCACAAGCAATGTATGATGCATGCCTAAGGTTCCTAGCGCAGGACGTGAGCTCACGCGTCAGTTGACTTCCTGCACCCGACGACTACTTGGAACTAGCCAAGCATGGTTCCTCACGAGCGAATGTCACAACTTCCGAAGCAACCCGCACCGCCTTTTTGTGTAATTTCCGCGTTGCCCCCACACGGATCGTAAAAAGTTGGTGAGGATCCCGTCACCTTAGCACCCGTTTCCGGAGCTATCGTAAAAAAGGTTGCATCGCTCGTGAGTCACGGATAATCCCCACCGTAAGAAAGGAAGCTACCCCTCCAAACAGTGGCACCTTATACCTCCATGGGGAATTTGCTTCATGGAAATGCCATATCAGTCCGCACCTTCCTTAATGTGAGTGGGACAACACCACCATTCTCACAAGAAGGGAAGCTCTGAGTAAGCGGGACAAAACCACCATCCTTACCAGGCTCTATGATAATAAATTCGTAACCAAACTCCATAATCATCCATTTCCTCTCCTTCTCTTAATTCTTCATCGACCCTTAAGTCCTCATCATCTCCAATTTATAGTATGCAAAACTTAACCGAAGGTCAACGTACAAACGGACCACTTAGTCTTAGTCAACCAATCGATCTAAGTAAAGCCGAGACCGATGATCCGTAGCTCGCTCAATACTAGACCAATTCATTACAAGGGAACAAATTCGATCTTGGACCGAACTCGTTCCCAAGTAAGGAACCCGGTCCGATTACACCATCCCATACCGATTAACCGGACCGAATCGGTTTGACTATCTTACGTAGATCAACTTAGATTTGGGAGTCTTTCTCTTTTAATTCTCATATTTAAGCAAAAGCTCTATTGACAACTTAAGGGTCTTAGAATACAGAATCATAAGATCTGTTTTATAGTACTTGCCCTAGTAATTATGTTATTTAGTAAACATGGAAATTACTTTTTGACCCTTAGCTTAATTTACTTATTTATAATTATGCCCCCAAATTTCATCATATGTACATAATAACTCTTTTAAAGATAAGATGACCCACTTTAGTCTCATTAGGATATTAAAACACAAACATTATAATTATAAAACAGATTTAGAAACATATTTTTTGAAATTACACTTTTACTCTCAATAAGGTTATTCTAAGGTCCAAATTATCCTCTTTTACTAAAATGTGCATATCTTTTTCATCTCAAAACATTTTTTTGACCTAAACCAATTTTGTTTTAATCATGAAACATATATCTATCTCCAGTAAAAACAGTTTTCAAAAAGACATTTTCTAAAAGACCGTTTTCCCTTCTCTTTACCCTTGCTTTTCTGAAATTACCCTCTTATACGGAAATATTCATATCTAATCCGTTTCAAAATATTTTTAATCCAAACCAGTTTTATTTTAACCCTAAGACACATATCTTGCCACAGTAGAAATAGTTTTGAAATCAACATTTTGAAATTACCGTTCTTCCCTTTCCCTTAACCTTTCATTTTCCAAAAACACTCATCTTCAAGTATTAAATTGAAATAATTTCATCTTTCATTATTTTTACCAACCAAAATAGATTTAGACTCTTAATACCTTCATATCATCACCATAAAAACAGTTTTTGAAAATATTAATATTAAAAGACGGTTTTACCATTTTTATTTCTAAGGTAAGAAAACCACTTTTAAGTTACTTTAAAACTTATTTCCCTCAATTTCTACTTTGACATACCATTAATTTTTCTCATATTAAACTTTTCAAAACTGGAGCTTTCATAAAACATGTAAATGACCAAAATGCCCTTGTGAGGTAATATCTTTATTTCTTTTCCAAAACTTTGAATATCCGAAAATACTTTTATACCTATACTTTCTTCCAAACCTAGGCAACCACTTCGGCCTCATCAAAATCCATCATCATAACTTCTTCATTGATCATCAAACACTTTATCTCATTCATATTCATCAAGCGCCATAAGCTTGCATTCATCAAAAAAATTCATATTCATACATATCATCATATATCATCATCAAAACATCACTCATCATCATCAAACGACCATCATACATAACATGCAAGCATAAAGGTTTCCATTTTATTCATCAATAATCCATTTTAGCACAAGTTTACCAACTTTGCACATTTTAATCCCATATTCATGCTCAAGTATTTTACCAGTTTCTCTAGTAAAAATCCTAACCCTCTTACCTCTTGAAGATCACTTTGAAATATGATAAGATCACACCAAAATCCTCCTTGAAGGTCTCGGCCAACTAGGGCTCCTTAGGCTTGATTCGTAAACAAAAACTCAACAACATGCAAGATGATGATGACTTCGGCCGAACCAAGAAGAAAGGAAAGGGATGACTTTTACCTTCAAAACTTGGTTTTTGTTAGAGATCAAAGATGATCTCTTGGGGTTTTCCAAAAAGAGGGCTACAAAAACAAAAAGAGACAAAATGATTATTTGTATTTGGATCAAAAGAAAGACTACATGCAAGGGCTTAATCTTGCATTAGTCTTTTTGAAATTTAAGAAACAAAGAGGAAGGAAATGGAAGTGGCTTCGGTGGAGTTGAGAAGAGCTTGAGGTTGTTGAGCACACTTGAAGAAGATGATGATGATGAATCCGAATTGATGTTGTTGTTGGTAGTGCTTCGGATGGAAGAAGAAAATGAGAGATTGATGGTGTTGATGATGATGAAGAGGAGATTAAGAGGATGATGATGGTGTATTTGGTGGTGGTGGTGTGGTGGTGTTTAGTAATTAGGGTTCATGGTGTTTGATATTGTTTTGGAGGTGAGAGAATGTGTTTTTGGTGTTATAAGATGAATGATGTGACATGAAAATAAAAGAATGGGGGAGAGAGAATTGGTGTTACGGTGGGAAGAGAAAGGAAATGAGTAAATGGTTTTGTGATGAGTGGTTTTTGTGAAAAAAAAAAATGAAATGGCATGTTGGTTAAGTGTAGGCATATATATATATTGAATAAAATAAAAGAATTGGGGGGGGGGGGGGGAGAGT
>JASCZI010271981.1:56819-67611 GCA_036250425.1 Stylosanthes scabra
CGCTCCCGCAGAGATTCATTCTCCTCTCCCAGCCTATATTTCTATCCTAATTGTTCAAGTCTCTATCCTAAACATTCAATAAATTTTTTCATTTAATTATTCCGATTACCAAATAATTTAATCACTATTACTATTCCAATTTAAAAGGTGTTCGATATAATAATGCTAGGTAAAATGCATAGATTACCAACCGTAGTGTCGGGATAAAAATGGGCAACGCCTAAACCGCACAGTCTCGTACGATCCCCACCCACCAGCGGCACCAACAGCAACCTCAGCAACAGCGTGACCTGAAAAAAAAAACGGCATTCACCCAACACATTAACCAAACGCATTAGGTACAACTTCTATCATCAATGGTACTAAGAAAATTAATGAAAACGGAAAAACTAAACCGATTAAACGAAAGAGGGACTTACCCCGAGTACAATGGCGGCGACGGAACACCGATCGGAGGTCGGAGGAGGGAGAAATCGAGGAGAGAGAGAGAGAGAGTGACTACAGAGAGAGAGGTTTCGGCTACTGAGGAAGAAGAAGGGCTCGCTGCGTTATTAGGTTTTTTTTTTTTTACCGACGGCCAAGCGCGTTTTTTTTTATCGACGCCAACCCAAACGCTGCGTTTCATTAAACAATATTACCGACGGCTTAGCCGTCGGTAATATTAGTGAAGGCGGGAATTTCAAACTTTGAATTATTATTTTTATCGACGGCTTGTAGACGGCCCGGCCGTCGATAATATTATCAACGGTTAAGCCGTCGGTAATATTCGGCTGACATTTTTTCCCCCCCTTTATTATCGACGGCTAAGCCGTCGACGAATATTATCGTCGGCTAAGCCGTCGATAATATTAACGACGTTTTAACTGCCCACGACGCCGGCGATGGCAACGGCGTAGCCGTCTATATTTACCGACGGCTAGGCCGTCGATTATATTAAACCGTCGTGGCGCCAATTGGCGCCAAAATATCATCCTTTTTATCGACGGCCAACAGTCGGCCTGGCCGTCGGTAATCCGCGCATCATAAACGTGTATTATTTGGAGCATTTTATCGACGGTTGTATTATTATTATCGACGGCTGAGCCGTCGGTAGGGCCCGTGTCCATGAAGCCGTCGATAATAACCGTCGGTACAGCAGGTCAGTGTTGTAGTGTATATTTATTTAATTTATTTATAAAAGAATCCGTAAAATTTCACTGAGAGAGAGAAACAGAGGAATATATATATATAATTGGAAGGAAATGAGAATTAACAATGTGTGTATCTCTGGTAGTATAACGAAGTAGATGATATTAACAATGTAACAATATGGATCTATGGAAGTAACGCAGAATAAGAAAGATAGTAACAAAACATAATGTCAAAAATAAGAAGTATTCACAAGGAAGTAATGGAAATTGTGATGAGAAGAGCTGGGAATCATAGCAGACTTAGGGATAACAGAACCTGGCAAATTGAGAAGAATAGCAGAATTCAGAATAAGGCATTGAAGATTAGAAGAAGGAATAACTCTAGAACCAGAGAGAAGAAGAGAAGAAGAAGAATAGAAAAATACCACATAATTCTCAATGCTGAAATTCCTCCCACTTTTTGTTACTTATTTTCTCTCGAATGCTTCTTCTAGGAGCCGAAAAAGGTGGATCAATTGACACCTGTCCAAAATTAGTTGCAACTTCTCATGACGAGTTGCATGGTTCTCATGGACGTGAATATTTTCTGTTATGCACATATCAAATTTCTTCAAACGTATAATGCAAAAACATGTGTCATAAATTTATAATGTTGTATTATAAAAGTGAAATCTAAAAGCATGTGTCATAATATTACCTAATACATATGTATATGAATGTCTTCTCGATTACTTTGCCTTATCACATACCTTTTTGTAAGAAATAAAAAATAAATAAAAAAAAACCTACAATCTTTTTCAGTTATCTTGTTGCTGCTAAAAAAGAGGAGAAGAAGTTGAAGTGATGACGTCATCATTTCCAAGAACCATAAGTCTATAACAGATTCACTGCTCTTACGCTAACTAACCTTCTCACTCTCTCGCTCATATTATTCTTCCTTTTATTTAGCTGCTTCACTAACAAATCCTTGTATATATATACTCCACTCCAGTTTAGGTTCTTGAATTGTGAGAATGGAATCCGAACTTCCAGGAGATGTGATTAGCGAAATCTTGGTGAGGCTTCCAGCGAGACTCCTCCTGAAACTAAAGAGCGTGTGCCGTTCATGGAACTCCCTAATCTCCAGCCATGAATTCGCTCTCCACCACCTTCAACAATCAACCCCAACTCAGTCGCCGCCATTGCTATGTTGGAATCATGGAATAAAGGAGAACGAGAACGATAATAACGAGAATCATATAGTATTTCTGAATCATCGACGGAGTAATAATGTAGTAATAACCACAGACACAGTCATGCAATCACGGTATTTTATTAATTATAAAGGCCGCATCCGAGATACATTATTCGATTCCCTTCCGATAGAAGAAACAAAAGGCATCATCAGAGGATCATGCAACGTATTACTATGCCTCTCTAATTCAGGTTTCCCCCTTCACACTCTCACTCTCTTTAATCCCACCATTCTTTCCGCATCCCCAACCGTTTCATTACAGTGCCCCCGCCACCGCCCCCGTCCCTACTCCAGCGACAACCCAATTTTCCTCAAGAAAACACTCTATTTTGGGGGATTGGGTATGATGCCGTACATGACAAGTACAAGTTTGTTATAGATTGCTGCAACTCATCATCCGGAGCTATAGTATGCACTTTTGGTGCAAATCCTTGTTGCAAAACGGTTGATCATCCCGCGTTTCAATATCGCATATATGGCTCAGATGGAATATTCTTTAACGGCATCTGAATTGGGCAGCGTGTGATCCTATTACTACTGTGTATAAGAAGCGGGGGTGTCGTGAAGTGAAGAGGGAGAAGAGGTGGCTTGTTCTAACCTTCGATTTGGAAACGGAGTCGTTTGGGCGATTGTGTATGCCGGAAAACTCTGATGGCATGCCTCACTTGCAAGTCATGAATAACTCAACTCTTTCTGTTTGTTTTCGCTATCCCTGTTACGGAGATAATTTCTGTGTCTGGATAATGAAGAAGAAGAAGAAGGAGGATGGAGTTGATGATGAGAAAGATTATTATTGGAAGAAATTGTTCAAAATCCCGGATCATACAATCTCAACAACAATAGCAGCCCTCTATTATTTCTCAGATACTACTACGTATACTATCATTGGAGATCATGTTGTTCTGACACTAGATGAAAATTATCACCGGTTACTTTTGTTTCGTATACGGTTTTATGATATTCATGGTGCGGTACAACAGCCTCAACTTAGGCCTCGCTTGTATTTAACATCTCCAGCATCTTTTTACATTTGCCATGAAACCTTGCTCTCACCCTCACATTATTGGCCTCTTAAAAAAAATTAGTTACCCAGCGACCATTTTTCGTGAAGTTTTTTTTTTTTTTTTCTTTCATATTATATTACAGTACTTATGGTTGAGTTTTGATTTATTGTTTTTTTTTTTTTTTTGAGGGGGGAGGAATTTAATTTGATCTCCCTACCTTGCGGGAATAAATAAATAAATAAATTGCAATAATATTTATTCAGTTGAATTTTTTTGTTTTTAACTTAAGAACAACTCAAAAGGAGCATATTTATTTAGTTTATTACATATATATATATATATATATTAGAAATTCTCCTTATGGAAATCATATTTGTATTATGCCAAATAATTTAGTAAAATATATTAAGCTATTTTTATTTGAATAGTCAAACACCTTTTATTAAAATTGGTAAACAATAATTATACATCATTGTTTTAACATTATTTTTAATTAAGATAGAAAAATACACTATCATAAATAAATGTTTTATTATTATTAATCATTGTTTCAACATAATAAAAATTATTATTGTCATTATCTAGAGTGTCCACTATCCATGGTAATAGTTAAAGGTAAATTCTTTCAAATCGAAGATTTCTCAAACGGGCATGGGTACAGGGTATGGATAAATAATGAAGGAATCCAGCTAAATGCCAAAATTGAATTATGCCTCTTGTTTACCTAAAAGCATTAAGAAATTCCACTAATTGCTAACCATGTTGGACCTCTTGCTTGTTTATTGATGAGTATTAAGCTGTAAGTTGATGTGTAATCTACAACTCGATTTGTGATTTTGCATGATTTATCTTCATTCTACGATCTGCATAGCAAGTAGTAGTAATTAATTTCCATATATACATAAGTATGTTGATAGGCTCTAATTTTACCATTTTGGTCACTGTCATCCAAGTCAAACAACTAAGTCTAACGTGTGATGATGTTTGAGGATGGGGCCCACAACACAGTAACTACAAAAATATAGAAACCAAAACCCACCTAACTCAGCAACTTCATTCCCAGTTCCTCAAATTTTCTATTAAAAAACACAATTTTCTTTTCCCTACCTATAAATACTTCCATCTTCAAAAAGAGAAGAAAGAAGAAGATTAAGTTTTATAAAATGGAGGGTCTTGTTCCTTTGGTGTTAAGAGCAATAAAGAAGAACAGAAATAGACGCCAATATGAGTGTCTTGGTGATCCTTCATCTCTAAGCTATAACATAGCCATGGCTGAGATATACCAACATCAAAATCATCTTACAAAAAGTGATGTGGATCATCATCATAGGAGACACAAATCTATTGAAGATTTTGGAAATGGAGTTGTTGGGTCTTCTTCAATATCATCTCCTCGAATTCCAAAGCAGCAACAACTATTGAGGTTAAGGAGTCAGAGAATGTTCTCTTGTATCACTGCTTCTTAATCATAATCATATATATTCAGGTGTGTATGTGAATAGATATAATAATGATCCTCTAATTAATTATTAAGTTGATTTATTATTGAATGAATGAATCATTATTATATAGTATTTATGTAGCTTCAATCAAGTTCCAAATAAGTTTGGTGTGATTCTTAATTATTGAAAAGGTTATGGTGTTAACTAATGTTTTGGGTTAATTATTTCAATCAATGCATATATGGTTCTAAAAGCTACCAAATTTGGTATGTATAAATCGAATGTTAGTTTCATTATTCTGATGAAGCTTTTTAATTAGGTTAAGAGTAAATTACTCCTTCTTGCTTGATTTTTATTTTTTTTCGCTGAAACGTCGCCGTTGTGTCCTTCAATGACTGTCGTGACTCCATTCTCTTCAAAATGAGAGACCGTGAGAGAAAACGAATTCGCTGATGATTGGATGACGCGTTGATACTTGTAAACATGTTAGTGTTTCAGAGAGTACATTTTTATGAATTATAAAAAGATTCATTTATAATAATTAATATATAATTGGTTAAGATAAATAACGGAATCGTAGAGGTGATTAGAGGAACACAACAATAGTATTTCATAGGACATTTAACGAAAATAAAAAAAAATTAAGTGAGAGAGAGTAATTTATCCTCTCATTTAGAGAGGGTCGATTAGAATTCACTTTTTAATTATGCGGTTTTGGTTATGTTCTTGGGGGTTCTTGGCTCTGCTCTTAGCTTGCTGGCATTCACTTGAAAAATAATTAAACTTGAAAATTTTGAACTTTAGATTGTTCTTTAAAGAAAGTTATTCGGTACAAATCTAAATTCATATAGATATAAAAGATTTTTTTACAATACAGATTTTACACCTTATATCTCAAAAAAATTAAAGAAATATACAGATGTGGACCCACATATTCTTTTAATAAAACTTACATCTTTACCATTTACATCTATACCATATAAGCCACCTTATTTATAAGGCAGAGAATCTAACTAGAAATACTCAATATGAGATCTATCATCCACCGACCGCCAGTAATTTAGTACTACAGTTGTGAAATATATACTCTATGATGTTTTCTTTTTAAAATAGGGTAAAAATGAGTAATGATAAGTAGCTATAATTTAAAATTATGATATTTATATATCATTTATAATTTTATATAAATAACATACCTAAATATATATTTATAACATTTAATATTATAATTTATAAATGAAAATAAATATTAAAATTGAAAGATTATCACTACCTACAGCTAAAAAAATTTTCGAAAGAAAAAATGGTACATCCTAATTCTTGTTAATAGCCTCTATTCTTTATTGAAAGAAGGGAATGTTTTATGAAAACAGTGACAGGAGTTATTAGGATGTAAATTTTATTGATAGAGGTGCTTTGTCTTAGGAACTACGAAGGAGCAAAGATAGTAAATTAGTAACATAAGACTAATTAACATAAATGACGAATGACCAATGCTCCCTCCGACATAGAATTAAAACAAACAGCTAGCAAATACGGGTGAGTATGAATTGGGTTGGTTTGGAGTATTTGATTGCGTTATTGTCTTACTTACATGTCCTTACAAATGAACAGAAATTCTTAATAAATAATTTAACAAAAATTATAAACCACTGCACCCCCTCTAAATTGGGGTAACTTACTCTCTATAAGATAATTGCGTCTTATTGATCGATTTTCCTTGATTAAGTCTAGTTACATTTAACTATATTTTTCATTCTAGTTATACCAACCCAACCCAATAATCATAGTTATTCATTTTTGCAATTAAACATAAATTTATTGAAGGCCTTTTATTGAAATTTCTTACTTTTTTCATACACCACATATTATTCTAATAGATAATTAAAGATATTTTACCTCACTAATGGGCAAGACATTAACCCTTTGTCTTCCACTCAACCCTAATTGCAAAACAAGAATACAAGTTACACATACCCCTTTTTTCAAAGCATTTTCTCTGCCACCGTCCAACGGCCACCGGCAAAGCTTCACCGCCCCGCTTCACCATCCCGCGCCGTTAACAGCCCATCGTCGTCCTGTACACACAACCACCATTAGTAGATGAATATTGAATTCCCTACCCTTTGAACCCCTTTTGCCTCCCTCCTTGTTGTTCACCGGCGACCGTCCATTTAAGCGGCCACCGTCGCCTAGACCACACATCCACTAAGAGTGTCATCTCTGAAGTCAGCTTTCTTCGTTGTCGGAAGAGCATCTTCTCCAAATATAGTATCTGCTAACGTTGACGTTCCTAAGTTACAAATTATTTCAACACTTATTTGATCCAATAATTTCTATTATGTAGTTATTTAGTTTTTTATTTTTTTCCATTAGGTTTTTTGTTCTAAAGTTGCTGTTGATTTTATTGTTGTTGCTCATAATTAATAATATGATCGAAACAAGAAATTGTAATTGCCAATTAGTGACTGTGGGGTTATTTCTGTGACGGCATGTTATTGATCTATATTGATCTTGTTTGTTATTTACTGATGAATTGGTTTTTTGCCCTTTTTATTACCACTGGCGTTAAAGTCTTTATTTAGTTTATAGTTTTGTTGTTTCTTAATTTTTGTATGTGGTCACGATATTGTTTGTAAGTACATGAATGTTCATGGAAATATGTTTTTATTTTTAGATTGATAGAGCCATCATAAGTTTGATGGCATTTTATTATGTTAGAGGTCTAGAAGCGAAAGTGCTTGAATTTGTGGTTAAGATGGAATACTATTGTTAAGTACATGAATGTTCATGGAGATGTGTTTCTATTGTTTAATTAATTAACTATATATATATATATATATATAATTAGCTTCTTATATCATACCTTGTTTCCTTGTACCCATTATTTCTTTTTTCAAATGAGATTTAAATTTCTTGGATTGTGTCATGCGAATAAGTATTTGATTTCATTGGTTGTTAACAAAATATAGGAAAAAAATGGGGCCCCAATTTTAAAAAGTTTGAAAGTTGAAATTTTAAGCGTAATTATAATTGTTCCTTCACAAAATACCGTACCACACCCATTAAAAACAAAAACCTCAAATATAATCTCAATTGGGCCACCAATTTTATTATGTTGGAAAATGAAAACTTTAAGCGTATTTAAAATTAGTAGATATAAATGTGAAATTTTATAACTTTATGAATGTTTTGCTATATTAAAGAATTTGAACGTTAGTTTTAATTACAATTTATTTTTTCTTATGAGAATTATGATGAACACATTACAATAGTAAATAAATACCATATTTCAAATTTAAAATTATTCAATTTAAAATTTGTGTTATGTATAGATAATTAGATATGTCTCCTAAAAATTAGCATAATAAATCATTAAAAATTAAAATAAATTGAATAAAAGAAATTATGGCTGAATTATTGATATATTTTTATGTACACATAGACTTATTCATACTTTACTAGTGTTAAACCGTGCGATGCACGGGCTTTATATTTTAATTTAACATGAATATAGTGATAGATAAAAAATAACTTATCAAATAAGTAAGTATAATCAAATTTAAATGCGTTGAGTTTATCAAAACTAATAAAGCAAAATCGTTATCAAGGGATACATGATTTTTGGAGATACGAAATGTCGTACCACAATTCTATTTATAACTTAAGGTTTCCACCATTGAGCTCAAATAAAAACACATGAACTTCTTCTTCAATTCCACCTCTCCTTCTCTGTTTCTCTTTTTCTTTTTCTTCTTTCCCCCTTTAATCCCCTCTCCCTCCCTCTTCCCCCTCTCTCTCTTTCCCTATCTCTCTTTCTCTTGACTCTCTCACACTCTCTCTTTCCTCTTTCTTCGTCTTTCTTTTTCCCTCTCTCTCACTTGTTCTCTCTCCCTCCTTATCTATCCTCTTTTTCTCATATTCTCTCGTTTTCTCTATCTCTGTTTTATCTCTCTCTCCCTATCGCTCTCCATCTCTCTCTTTTCCCTTTCTCCCTTCTCACTATCTCTTTTTTCTCTATCTATTTCCCTCTCATTTTTCTTTCTCTCCATCCTTCTCTCTCTCTCTATTTCTGTCTCTCTTTGCCTTTAATCTCCTCACTGTTTCTATCTCTCCATGTTTTCCTATTACTTTCTTATTTTCTCTCATGAATTAGTATTTGCATTCAATTTTCAAAAAATTCCAATTGTTTCGAGTTTTCTCTATTCTTTGGAATGGAATATTCCTCCCGACTTTCTCACATTCTCTCTTTCCTCTTCATCCGTCTTTCTCTTTCCCTCTCTCTCACTTGTTCTCTTTCCCTCTTTATTTGTCCCCCTCTTTTCTTTTCTTTATCATTTTCCTTCTCTCACATTATCTCGTTTTCTCTACCTCTCTTTTTTGTCTCTCTTCCTATCGCTCTCCATCTCTCTCTTTCCCCTTTCTCCCTTCTCACTATCTCTTTTTTCTCTATCTATCTCCCTCCAATTTTCCTCTCTCTTCATCCTTTTCTCTCCCTCTATTTCTGTCTCTTTCTTTGTCTCTTTGCCTTTAATCTCCTCTCTCTTCCTATTCTCTCCGTGTTTTCCTATCTCTTTCTTGCTTCCTCTCATGAATTAGTATTTGCATTCAATTTTCAAAAAATTCCAATTGTTTTGAATTTTCTTTATTCTTTGGAATGGAATATTCCTCCTTCTCTCTACTTCTCTCTCCCTTTTTCTCTTTCTCCATCCTTCTCTCCCACTATCTTTTCTTCTCTCTCCCAACTCTCACTTTTCCTCTTTCTCTGTCTTTCTCTTCCCTCTTTCTCACTTGCTCTCTCTACCTCTTTCTCTTTTCCCCTCTCTTTTCTCTCTCTCTCTCTCTCTCTCTCTCTCTCTTTCTTCCCCTTTTTTCTTTATTTCTCTCTCTCTTCATCCTTCTCTCCTACTCCCCATCCTTTACTCTCGTTCACTCTCTTTTCGTTCTACATCTCTCTCTACAAATACACAAATTTTCTTAATATAATGTATTATTATTGTCATTGTGTTTTTCCAACTAAAAAAAAAACTCATGCTTAGCCCACCACCTTGCCAACCCGCCAGTCTGTTATTACATAGAACATGAGAGGATTTTAGAACATAGGCGAGGTAGGATAATAAAAAAATAAAATGAAATAATATATTTTATATGTCAACAACCGTATCTTATATTTGAAATTTAAATTTTAAACACAATTAATTTGAAAAATAAAAAATATAAAAATTTTATTTAAAATCCGTCAACAACCGTATAAGACTATAAGGATAACATTTATAATTTAATTAAAAAATCATTTTATAATTGGATCAACAACCGTATCTTATATTTGAATTTTAAAATTTTAAACACACTTAATTATGACGATTAAAAATAATTCAAAAAACAAAAATTCTAACGATGACACATAAGCATTTTGTCTCCTAAATTCATTCTCTAACTGCCACGTCAGCAATTGAACTTCCTAATTGTATACTATTAAGATTTCCTTTCTTTGATGGAAATGCATATCAATAGTCTGATTTATAATGAATTTGGTAACCATCTCTTTGGAATCACGTCAGATAACATTTTGTTGACTTGAACTGATCTCCTGGTCACTCAAACTTTGAAGGGAAGGTATTGAATTAGTTAATTGAATGTATTTGATAGTTTCATGAGACTTAAATATAATTACATGGCTAGGTAATTACAACAGTGCGCCCCAAATAGGATAAAATCCAACTGAATGTCACTAAAAAAGTACACAAAACTTCATTACTCGGTTTATACAGTCCTTACGTGCTGTGAGCAGTTGGGGATAAGTTCGTAAAAGTTGTTGATCTAGTTAAGCCGGAGAATAAGATAACCAATAGCGATAAATTCTAACATATTTATGTAAGTGTAAAGATTTCCACTTTGGTGTTGGCAGAGAGAGGGAAAACATGTGTTGATTTCACATGCTTTATCTAAAAGGTGACGCATGTTATTTTTTGGGGGTGGGGG
>JASCZI010271982.1:1205-73718 GCA_036250425.1 Stylosanthes scabra
AGCAAACGGTGCGTCAATCGGAGCTCCGGTGTGGAAGTTACGGCCGTCGGAAGGTGGCACCACCACCACCACTCTCATCTCCTATCTCCCTTTTCTTTCTTGCTGTTTCTTTCTTTCTTCTTTGAAGAAGAAAAGAAAATAATGAATTTTGGGGCTTCAGCCCCTTTTTGTTACCATAAAAAAGGGTGGTTTGGTAACTTTGCACATTTGGCTCACCTCGGGCCAAAATCTTTAAGATAGGTGTTCGCGTTCGTGTTCTAAATATTTTTCCTGATCATAATCACTCCTTCATTTCCTTCTTACTACACTTTAGATGACGCTTTGTCGGTACCGTCACTAAAAATAACGGTACGTTTTCCGGCGTAGTTTGAACTGGCTGACTAGCTGCTTGCACTCAGAAAAATCCACTGAATCCAAATATCTCAGCGAAAATCTCAGATTCCGAGTTTATCATGTCCATTTAGGCTTGGTCCCTTACCGTCACTATAAACTTTAATGGCATAATTAACAAATAATTACGCCGTGTTGATGCACCATAAAAATCGGGGTGTTACAATCCTGGCCCAAGTCTAGCCGAGATCACCATTGGCGCATCGGAATCTGCCAAACCATGGACAAGGTCCTCCTTTCTGAAAGTAATCGTTGGAAATGGTGGAGGGGGGTCTGCATCCAGGTCCTTTTTGAGGGCCGACTTAGATTTCTCCGGGGCGCTCGAACCGATGATCACTGCAATTTCCATGATCGGTTCATCGTCGTCCCTTCGGTATCTGGGGTTCCTGGATTCCGGCTTCGGTGATCGATCTTTGATGGCTTGTTCAATGGCGTCCTTAAGGTCGTAACAGTCCTGTGTCTTGTGTCCGTAGCCTTGGTGGTAATCATAAAACAAGGATCTGTTCTTTTCATTCTGAGTCCTCCCCTTCAATGGTCTGGCCTTGGGGAGGACGCCCTTCTCCGAGACTTGGTGGTAGATCTCCGTAATGGAGGCCACTAGTGGAGTGTAATTATCGAATTTTTGTCTCGGTGGCTTCGGGTTACCCCGAGGGCCGTTATCTCGGTGGTTATCCCCGGGGTGGGATGTTTGTCCTTGACCCCGGGGAGTCGTATGAGCTTGTGTGTTCTTTGTGGCGGCTACCACCCGGTTAACCTCTTCTCGGTGGATGAACTCTTTGGAGATGACCTGCATTTCTTTCCGAATCCACACCGGCTTAGTCGTTAGCTGCTTTCTGAACTCATCATTAGTGAAGCCGTTTGTGAGGCATAAGCTGGCTACTCCGTCGAATAGTCAGTCGATAGTCTTACATTCGGCGTTGAAACGCTCGATATATTTTCTAGTGGTCTCATTAGGTTTTTGGACGACGGCCAAGAGGTTGATAGGGTGCTTAGTATCGTCGATGCTTGTGGTGAATTTGTTTAGGAACAATTCTCTTATTTTGGAGTAACTCGAGATGGAGCCTGCCAGAAGGGAGGTGAACCATTGACTAGGTAAACTGGTAAGAGTGGTGGGGAAAGCCCGACATTTGACTGCGTCGACCGTGCCGTCACAGATCATCCGATGCTCGAAGTCATTGAGATGGATATGAGGATCGGAGGATCCGTCGTACTTCATGTCAGTCGGTTTGACAAAATGCTTGGGAGGTTGGACTTTTAGAATCCGACTGGAGAATGGAGTGTGACCATTGATGGGTGGGGTAACAGTCCGATCTCTAGTCCTCTTGTATCGCCTGTAGATTCTTTGACGTCCGTTGCGGTCCCTTCCCGAGGAGGAGTCACTGTCGTCTGAACTGCTATGATGGCGTCTCCTCCCAGGGGGATTGGGGTCGTTGAGTCCTCCTGGCTTGGGGGGGGTTGGGGTCGTTGAGTCCTTTTGGGTGGGGAGCGAGACTTGGATCGGGAACGCCGCCTGGGCAGGGTTTGGCCATGCGGCTGAGGGTTCCTGGTGCTGGATCGAAGTTCGGCGTTCTCCTTTCTCAATTCCCGAACTTCCAGCTCCATCGCTTGCATGCGATGTCTCAGCTCTTGGGCAATTTGGGACTCATCCGAACCGGTTCCACTGAAAGGTCGCTGGGTCGGGCCACCCGGTCCAATCCGATCAAAAACACTTTGTCTATTGCCTTGGACTGGGTTCCGAGGGGGCGGCTGCCCGTTCTGGATTCCTCCCGAATCCATATTAACGTTGCCACTTCCAGTGGCTTCGTCAGCAGTGGCGTTGAGGTCCAAGGTTTGTTGCTGCTGGTCCCGACGTTGATCGTCGCCGGAGTGGTCAGTGTAAACCACGCCTTCCACGTCTTGGTCGGGCATCGTTAGTTACGTTGAGGTAATCCCCACAGACGACGCCAATGTACGGAATGTATCTTCGAGGGGTTTGGGACTACCAGCGTAACCAGATGTGCCAAGACGGAAGGTTGGAGGTTTATGTGAAAGGTGGGTGTGTGCTAGCAGAGCTTCGCCAAATAAGGATTTGGGAGCTCTTCTAACACATGCAATGTGGTAGGGTTTAGAAGACGTACCTAAGAGAGGATTAGATCCTTTCTTTATATACCCGTAATGATCCGTGTTATTTAGGGAATAAATCTGTAAAGAATTGTCATAAATATGGCCTGATCCTGTACAGATTCACCGAGATTGTGGGCGATAAATCCGTATGGATCATTATTAATTGTACCTCGATCCTCTGCAGATTTATTGAGCAAGATGTTGGGCCACATAATGTTTGGGCCGGGGTTATCGAACGAAGGGCTCGATATGTGTAGTTTAGGGTATTTGAGCCGTCCGGGCCCAATATCCGGAATATAACTGAAATTGTTGATGTTGTTCAAAGTTCAAACGTGTGTCTCCTAGTTTGTGAGGTTGGCAGAGGAAATTTTGGTTTTACAAGAGTGATGTGGAGTGATTTAAAAGAGAGTTGGAGTAGTAGCTGCTAAAAGAAACATAAAATAAAAAAGAAATGAACTTGTATTGAAAGAAGGAAAAAAATTGGTTGCTCTGATTTATTTCTTGGGATGGTTTAGGGGGAGAGATAGAGAATGTAGTGTGATGGTGGTGATGATAAAATTGGTAAAAAAATTGTTGATTTTTAAAAATTTGATAATAAGGATAGAATTAAAACTTAATGAAAATTTTATAGATAAAATTGAAACAAATTAAACGTTAGGAATATTTTTACTTTGCAAAAACGTTAGAAAAAAAAGTATATTTTATCCTATTATTTATGACATTAAGACTAATATATATATATATATATAGATATAAATATGGAAGCTTTTACGATATAAATGTAAATGATATATATGTAGGTTTTATTTGAGAAATATGAGGACCATATTTATATATTACTTTAATTTTTGTGGAATATAAAATGTAAAATTGTATTGTAAAAAAATCTTTTATATTTGTATTAATTTATATATGTACCGAATAACTTTTTTATAGATATTTTATATTTAAGTTAGTAAAAAAATGTTCATAAATAAATTAAGTTTATTTTACATATTATTTTATTTTAAACATTATAATCATTAGAAACATCATCATTGACCATATATTTTGGATTATATAATATTTTCAAAATATTTATAAATAAAGAATTCAAATGTGTAATAATGTTCTTATTATAAAGGTTGACTTTGACTCCTTTTAAGACCGGCACTCTTTATAGTACTCTAACTTTGCGTCTTTGCCCCCAATCAGCACAAATGAAGATGATTTCCAAAACATTATCAGTGTTTATTGTCTCTCTTCTGTTGCTATTATTAGTAACAGTTAATGTCCATGGTCGATATCTACATTCGAACCATGCTTCTGAAGAAGAAGTAGTGGTTTCAGATGGAGTAGAAGATGATCATAGGCTTCAATCCAACAACAACACTTCTTATTTGTTTCTGAAAGGAGTTGACGATGAAGATCATAACTACTGTGACCAAATTTATGGCTTCCTGCCATGCACAAACAACATATTTGGGAATCTCTTTCTGATTTTGGTGTATGGGTACATTCTTTTCCATGGAGAATCGTATCTGAATAGAGGGACTCAACGTATCTTCAAGATTCTTGGCCCTGGTATCTTTGGTGCTACTGCTTTTAACATCCTTCTTGCTCTTCCTGAGTCCTTGGTTCTTCTTGGTATAAATATCTTATTCCCTTTTCTTTTTTTTTTTTTTGGTTAAATTAAATAATTAATTAATTATTGTACCTGTCAAAGTAGGCTTATCTATGCTCTGTTTATTTATGTTGTTGGGATTTGATGAACAATTCATTTTTTAATTAGAATTTTTAAAAAATATATATTTGTTTTTTCTAAATTACATATACATATGTAAAAGTGTACATAGCTACAAAGATATAACGGTAGCTATTGATTTTCAATATATGTGTATATGAAAAAGATATGATAGATAGAATTGATCTTTATATCTAACATATTTGTATATTTTTATTATTAGATATTTGTACCTTAGGATTCACCATATTTAAATTGTAGACCTTTTAGTTCAAGTTTAATATATTTATTTTATATTTATTTGTTATAATTATGTAATAAATTATTATTTTTTGCAAAATATGTTGGTTTTCAAATTTAAGTAATTTTTGGGCTAATTAATTAAGTTAAAAGCTTTATTCAGTTCCGGTACTAGTTGTGAGGACTGGAGAGATAGCAGAAGAATATAGTATGATTGGAATTGGATCATTGGTTGGATCATCAATCTTGCTTCTTACCATAGTTTGGGGAACATGTGTTATCAGTGGCAGCAAAGATTTTGAGCATAATAATCAAGCTTCTAACTCATCATCATCACCATCACCTACAACTCTCAAAGCCTTATTCAGAGGTCTATTTCTTATTCTATCTCACTCTGTATATCTACTTGATATTTCAAAGTGTCATGTAATGTTTGGGTTGATGTGTTATTAGGTCATGGCATTACTACGGATTTGGAGACAAAACAAGCTGCAAGCTATATGTTAGGCTCAATAATCTTATTACTATCCTCTTGTTATGGGACAGCAACTTTGCAATCCATAATTGCTCTCATCCTTGCTTCCCTTATGCTCTTCTTTTATTTCATCAAACAGGTTTGTCAATCCTATTATTATATCTTGATTTCTTGTTTAAAAAGTAAGAACATCAATGCATCATGGTGAATTGCGCTCAACTACCCGGTTCCAATAGAACATGTCACTTAAACTTTCAGGTTTCTGAACCTTGGAGACAGAAAAGAAGATTGGAATACTTGAAACATGATGATTTAATATTAAGAATATTTAGTCATGTAGAAAAGAATACCCTGCAAAGTATCCTCACCAATAATGGCACTCCAAATGTGAATGCCATAAGAAGGTGAATTTTTTTGATTAAACATACATAAAGAAAATCATTGTAATTAGGGTATATTACAATGGTTAAATAGATCATTGCACTTTTGTAGGTTGTATGGGGAAACAGATGAAGATAGGAGAAGTGGCATATCAGCTTCTGAACTAAGAGACCTACTGCTAAGAAACAAAGTAACAGAGACAGGTCTAAACGAGGACCAAGAAATTGAAGAGGTGCTGAAATGTTTTGATCATAATCATGATCAAATGGTAACCAAGGATGAGTTTGTTGTTGGCTTTGCAAAGTGGCTTGATCAAACAAAGCATGCTTTGGATAAAGAGTATCTTTTAAGGAAATCAATGAAGGACATACATCAGGTACTTGAAACTGAAAGTGACTTCATTGATTCATTCTGACAGTGTGATTGAAATTTGAAAACATTGACAGGTTTTTGGAGCATGGATTGAAAGCAAAAGAAAAGAAAGAGAAGGGAAGAAACAACTCATATGTGAAATATTAAGGCATGTTCAGAATGATATGGTTGGAGGCCTTCTCACACATGATGGAAAACCTGATGAGATAGCCATCAAAAGGTCATCAGCATCTTCACTCTCTTTCTTAAAAACCTTTTATCCTTTTCAACCTTTAGGCTGTGTTTAAAAGAGAGACAAGACTGAGAAATAGAGACTCGGAAACAAAGACTAAATTAAGTTGGTGAAAGAATAACAAAAATTAATATTAAAAACTTTAATGTCAATAAAAATTAAGGTTTCAGTCTCATTCCCCAAAAATTTTCATCCTCTCGGTACCCATTTTCTGAAGGTACTGAAAATATTGAAATTTTGGGAGTCTGGTAACCAAATACAATACCGAGTTCAATTTCCAGTCTCATTCTCGGACCCCGCTATCAAATACAGCCTTTAAGACATAGACAAAGTTGGACGAGAGATTTTTGTTGAAGTAGTCTAATACTCATAGCCTGCTCAACAGGTTGTTCGAAAAACTTGACTGCAACAAAGACAACTGCATCTCGCAATCCGAACTGAAAGAATTAATGATGAACATCACTTTTGTTAAAGCATCCTTGGAATTGGAGGAAGCAGTTGGTTTAGTCATTGATGAACTTGACCATGACAGAGAGCAGATAATCAATGTGGAAGAATTTGTGGCTATGCTTCAGAAATGGCTTAACAAAATTTCAAGCCATGCTCCTTTCTCAGATTCTAACTCTGAAGAAGATATATATCAAGTAAGTATATGGGACAAACAAAAACTACATACAAATCCCATATTTAAGAGTATAATTACACTGTTTGATTGTGTATAACTGCATGGAAGGCATGGGAAGAGGCAGGCATGGTGGTGGAGAATAAGGAAAGCAAAGCAATGGTAGATAAATCAATATGGGGAAAGTTGATGGCCATAACAGAAGTGGTGCTTGGAATTGCTATGATATGCATTGTGGCACAGCCCCTTATGGAAAGTGTAAGAAAATTCTCCAACAGTTTAGGAGTTCATGCAGGCTTTGTCTCATTTGTTCTAGTCCCTTTGGCCATGAATGCAAGGGAAGCAACTACAGCAATTAGAAAAGCAAGCTACAAGAATTCTAGGACTGTTTCTCTTGCTATTTCTGAGGTTAGTTTCTCGTTACTCACCGCCTTACACTATTTTTCATTCACCAAATTTTCGACGAAATTATTCTATTAGTCTTTATAATTTTATCAAACTTTTATTAAGTTTTCATAAAATTTATATTGGGTATAAATTTTCAATTAGATATCTTTTTACTATGTTTTGTTAGAAGATAAAAAATATTTTTAAAATATTCGTTTTTGTATTTGATATAGAATGGCTTATAAAATATTTTAAAGCAAATATTATAAGATTATTGAGTTTTTTTTTAAATAACTAATAAAATTCAATTACAAATTTTTGATCATGTATAGTATACGAATTCAATTATAAATTTTTAAACTATAAGAATTAGTTAAAATTTTGATAAAATTATTAAGAATAATAAAGTAATTAGAGTAATATTAGAAAACCAATATTAGGAAGTCTATAAGGAGTCCGGGAGTGTAATTAGAAAAATAGTGGAAGATAAAAAAAAAGAGAAAAAAAAAGAAAAAAATCTATTGACTACTTATTGACTAACAAACTATGTGCTCCCTTTCTCAAGTAATTAAACGTATGCGTATATAATTTGAGAGTAAATAAAACATAAGTGTTTCTATCATTACAGATCTATGGAGGGGTTCTGATGAATAACATTGTTGGATTCTTTGCTATCTCAATTATGATATATGTCCGACAAGTTTCTTATGTATCCTCCTCAGAACTGGTGGCTGCTACACTTGTTTGTGAAATTATAAGCATTTGTCTAAGTTGTCACTCCACTTTCTCTCCCTGGTCATCCTTGTATGCATACTTCGCATACTTATTTTCCTTGGTTTGTATTTTTTGTGTTTAGACTTTAGTCTATGTTTACGTGATTAATTATGATTTGCTGATAAGGGTTTTAAGATATTTCTCAAGATTAGTAGTGTACAAATTTGTATTAATAAAATGCTTTAAGAATATAATTTCATTCATTTAACTGAGAATGAAAATGGAATTGTAATTGAGATCTTCCAAGTTGCACAGTTGCACTTATAATTTCAAAAAGGAATAATTCACGTTACAAACTTTTTTCATATAATAGAAACAAGAATTTAATTTACATACATGATACATGTAAAAGATTTTTACATATATAATTAATTATATATTATTACATTAATAATAAATTTTTAACTATATTACTTCAAAATGATATAAATATATAAATTTAATTAAATAATAATATAAAATATTTTATATTTACATAAAAAGTAAATTCTAAAAATAACTCAACTTTTGGAATATTGAATTGATGTCCTTAATTTATCAAAGACCAAATTGTGCATCGTTATTCAACATTTATAAGATGAGTAATATTAGGTAATCAATAAAAATTCAGCCAACATCAGTTAATAACTTGAATTAGATATTCTATTTTTTTAGGTTTTAAATATTCTGTTTTTGGGTTTTATATATTCTGTTTCTAAAGTTTGTTTAATCGGTACCTTCTATAAATAATAGTTATGAATGTTTTATTTTTTATTGGCTGATTTTTAGATTAAAAATTATTCGTTACTTTTATTTTTCCATATCCCATATAAGATAATGTGAGACCAAATTGTGCATAGTTATTCAACGTTTATAAGATAATGTGAGTATATGGTAATTAGTAATTAAATTCATTAATGGAGAGATGACAATGAATAATTTTCTTGATTATGATGGTTGACCATTGAATCATTGATATTTGTTGAGATAAGAGAGGCACGGCCCACGGTTGCCACACGTTGCGCAACTTGCGCTACGCTTTCCGTGGAAACGGCGTCGTTTTGCCCATATCCTTTTCCTGCCTTGCATATGCATTGGATGCCGACTTTTGAATTATGAATTATGATTGATCGCTTTCCATTTGGACCCATCTCAACTGAATCATCTAATTCTGTTCGTGGTCCCAAAAATAACAAAACGTAAATTTCTTAACATTATCGGTTCATATTATACACGATTAATCCACACCAGGATTCAACAATTTATATATTTTTAATTAAATAATTAGCTATAAGAATAATTAAATTTATTTATAATATTCTAACAAAATTTGTTATAAAATGTCAAATACATATTTAAAATAAAAAGGTTAATTTTAATTCTTTCGTTTTGATATTTTATGTTTCAAGTAATTATATTTATTTTGAGTTAATAAAATGAAAATTTAAGTATGGGTGGTGATGGCTAATAGTAGAACATGAAAATACATTAAATACACGCAAAAAACGGAACAACTATATAAAGTACAGCGGTCGCTTCAACTTCCATTTTCGATTTTCGACAATCCCAATTCACAACACAATCACAGCGCAATCAACTATTAATTAATAAACTCTCATCTCAGATCTCTTCACACATTATGCCCACGGTCTCCCCCCAAATCATATAAAATTAGAAAGAAAAATAATGGAAACATTCAACGATTCTACTTTATTTTTTAATTATTCTTTCAACTTCCTTTAAATTGACACCACAAAAGTGAAAAACTTCCTTTAAATAAAATAAATTCTCAATTTTAATAAATATTCAAAAGAAATAAAAAATAAAATATATAAATCTAAATGTACATATATTCATACATCTATTTATATATTTTTATGTCTAATAAACTCATTTGCCAAGTATAGAAATAATAAAATATAATAAAAAAATTTAAGTAAATAAATAATAAAGTTTAAGTGTCACAACAAAGGAAAAATAAAAATTATTTTTTGAAATAAATACGTGGAGATTAAGCATTATCTTTACTTTACATTTTACTTATTTAGAATTAAAAAATTAATTGAAAATTAAGAATATCTAGAGGTTAGAATAGGTTGATTGATTGAGACCTCAAGTGACATCTGTCCCACTAGCTTCAACATTTCCTTCTTGCTAGTTCTTTCTTTGTTTGTCTTCCATCTACCCTTCACTAAAAATTCTTTTCTTGTTTCTGACTCTGATCTTACAACACGCTTCAGACGCTCTCTCTCACTCTCTTCACCGCGTAATAACCTTCTTTAACTTAATCATTTCCAAACACCCAATCACACTCTTCGCTTAACAAAACAACACGTAATTCACTCACATCATCAATCTTTCATTCATGTCTATAACTTTCACTATCACTCTAACCCACTCCATATAATTTCACTCCAAACCTTCTTACAAACCTAAAATGGCCCCATCTCTCACTTCCCACCACATCTTGCTCCCCCTCGCGCTTCTCCTCATCCTCTGCACTCACTCCCACGCTGTTCGCTTCTTCTCGCACTCTCTACCTTCTTCCGATCTCGTTTCCGATGGCCTTCCAGAACCTTCTGATGATGACAACGCCGGCTTCCTCCGCCTTCCCACAGCCTCATCCTTCAGGTTCCTGCGTGCGGCTGAGTCCAAGTGCGAGCAGACCTACGGGTTCTTACCCTGCACCACCACCGTCGTTGGCAACTTGTTCTTGATCTTAGTTTATGGATTCCTTATGTACAAGGCTGCTACCTACTTGTCCAATGGGAGTGAGCTCTTGCTCGAGATCTTGGGCCCTGGAATCGTTGGTGGCTTGTTCCTTCCAATTCTTGGTGCTTTACCTGATGCCATGCTCATTCTCGGTAACGTTCTTTTCTTTGGTTAATTAGGGAATTTAGTGAAAATGTCAGAATAATTTGATTTGATGTTTTGACTTGATATAAACTAGAAATGCTTGAATTTTAGATAAGTTTTGTTCTTTCTTCAACTTGTTTCTGATTTGAGGATGATTCATGATTCGATTTACATAGATTTTTCTGCATATAGTCTGATTTCCACGTAAGCATATATATGCGATGTACAATTCACTAAAACTGATGTGTAGTTGTGTACCTAGCAATTCTCTTTATATTTGTGGGGTTTGGGAAAAAAGAATTTTTGTTCAAGTGTTTTTGAGATTTAGGAATATTAGGATTCTCACTGGTTTAGAATTTTTGTATTTCTATCTAGCAAGCTTTATGGCTAAAGTGACTGATGTGGAGAGCATGGTGACTTTAGCATCAAGGAGTTTTGAGATTAGTCTGTTGAATGTTTTTGGTGGTTCTTTTTTTTTTTTATCTGTGACCCCTCTGAATTGTTAAAGTGAGTTGTTCCTTTTTGAATGTTCCCTGTTGATCACTACCTGTGTGAAAAGAATATGAACCTCATTGTTCGCCATAAATGATAAGTTTCTTTACCCTTTCTTTTTTGGTTGTCTGGTATCTTTTGAGGCACTTGTAAAATCACATCTCATTATCTAAACCCAGTGACATATCTTTTCTTGATTTTGGATGGATTCTGTGGTGGTGCCGCCACCCCTTTCAGCCTTCCTATGATTCTTTAGTATTTAGTTTTTGATATTTTCACTCCTTTATTATTTATCTCAATTTTGTCTCTCCATACCTTTTTTTTGTGGGCTTGGGGGGCTTTCTTTTTCATCTACTCTTTCGGTGTTTCACTTGCATGGGGATATGCTCAATGTAAAGCCCACAAGTTTGTCTTCATGTGTTATGGTTTGTCATTTTCACTGTTTGAAAAAAACACCACTAGTCTTGGATGCATGTTTTCTTCTTCCTATAGTATGCTTTTCTTTTTTAAACCTCTCTACTTGCTGGTTGGTGCTTCTATAGCTGAGTCACTAATTGCTTGTCATGTTCATGGTGTGCAATTGATAGGAGCTGCCTGCAGAAGCTGATTAGGGATGGGTTATTCTTGAAAATTAATAACTAGTTTGCATTTGGTCCCCCCTCTGTTTTGACTGAACAATGCTACGGAACCAACGTTAGGGAGCCATTAAGGAGCCAATAACTAAGTTATCATCCAAAATTTATATGAGTTATCATCCGTAATTCATATATCCAAGATTAAGTTATCATCTAAAATTTATATGAGATATCATCCGTAACTATGTTGGCTCTCTATTGGTCACAATATGTTGCTTCCTAGTCTTTTTTGTTTTGACTACTACTCTGACTTGTTTTGTTTTCCTATAGTGTCTGGGCTTTCAGGTAGTAAAGAAACTGCTCAAGACCAGGTTTCTGTTGGAATGGGCCTGCTAGCTGGGTCAACCGTGCTACTTCTGACTATAATATGGGGTACCTGCGTAATTGTTGGCAAGTGTGATATCGAGAATTCAATTGCATTGGATTCAGTAGATACCAGAGGATTCAGTTTAACTGGTACGTCTATTGATGTTGTTCTTCATTATTTAAGTTTTGGTAGTTTTGAGAGTTAGTTGAGTAAACTTCTCTTTGCTCAGAATTTTCCAGTATATTTTTGGAATGGCTAACTTAGTAATGAAGGCAATTACATTTCCTCCATCATTTTGAATAATGTATTACACATAAATCTTTCTAGTTTCAAATAACTGGATATGTGCATTGGCAATTATTGTTGTTGACATTATAGGCTAGAGTATTTTTTAACTTTCTGAAGGACGCTCGTCGAAACTATAAATATAAAGGTGGCTCATCATTTTCTTATTTTATTATTTCTTAAATACCATGATGATGATGCCTGTCCATGTGCAATAAAGATGTTTTGTTACCAGTCCTGAAGATATAGTTCTTTTGGATAATTGGATCCTTGGTCTAATAAGATCTTGATGTGTGCAGGTTCTGGTGTTAGTACTGACATTTGGACCAGTTACGCAGCAAGGATTATGATTATATCTGTACTTCCTTTTGTGATTGTTCAATTACCACAACTTCTCCATTCAACTTCAGGAAGGCACTTGGCTGTTTTGATTGCTCTTATTGTCTCTTTATTGTTACTGGCTTCTTATTGCTTTTACCAGGTAATTTTTCCTTTTATGTTGTACTTGTGTTTCCCTGCTTTACAATATGTGTCTTGTTATTGATATGATAGCAGTTTGATTATGGTGATACATATTTTAGCATTTTCAGTTACTGTATACTGGATGAATATTTTTTTGAGAAATATAATTAAGAAATATAATTTTTTTGCAGGTTTTCCAACCCTGGATACAAAGGAGGAAACTTGAATATGTTAGGCACAAGCATGTTATTCTAGGATTTCTGAGGCATTTGAAGCAGCGCTCATTGGGAAGGCTTCTCAAAGAAAATGGTGAACCTGACAGAGAAGTTATTGCAAAGTGAGGCTCTTCACCATTTTTGCATAGATTTTAAGCACCTTAATTTTAAAGGGGCTTGTTAAAATTCTTTCCCGATTGTGGTTTCACTGATTTCTCAATGAAATATGCAGGTTGTTTCATACAATTGATGATAACAGAGATGGGAATCTTACTCACGGTGAATTGAAGGCACTAGTTGTTGGAATTCAATTTGAGGAGGTTGACCTGGATCATGATGATGCCGTAAAAAGAATAATGAATGACTTTGATACTTCACGCAATCAACTTGTAGAAGAAAGTGAATTTGTTAATGGTGTCTGTAGATGGCTTGATAGAGCCAGGGGTTCTCGACCTGCATCTGGTGATGCTGGCCCCCACACAGTGAAATTTTTAAGCAATTTTCACATGGTTAGTTTTGTAATGCTGGAGTTCATGATCTTATAAATTTCGGAGTTTATGATTATCTTACTGGGATTTTCTTCTGTACAGGAAACAAAGAGGGAACATGATCTCCTGGATGTGAGTGGTCAAAATGAAGAAGTTTCTGAGGGTGTTAAGAATGCAAAATGGACTACAGTCAAGGCATTGCTGTTTTTACTGCTAGGAACTATTATCGCAGCTGCATTCGCTGATCCTCTGGTTGATGCAGTTGACAACTTTTCCGATGCTACAAGTATTCCTGCTTTCTTCATTTCCTTCATCGCTCTGCCTTTGGCAACCAATTCAAGTGAAGCAGTTTCGGCAATTATTTTCGCTAGTCGCGATAAGAGACAGACTGCCTCATTAACATTTTCAGAGGTTTGTTTTCTTTCACTCATCTGTTTTAGACACTACTAGTATGCTTGAATTTGCTCTTAGGCTCAAATTATGTAATTTTCTGCTACGTAACCAAACTTAGAAGTCCCCACCTAAATCCATAGCTCAATTCATAAACAATAAAATTTACCTGTAGAATTGTAAAATTGATTGGGTACCTGTAGTTCTAAGAGTTTAATGGTTAACATGAAAGTAGGTTAACCCCGAAATTCGGTATCAATTTATCAAACCATGACATAGCTAAACAACATGAGAGAATTACCTTGCTATTTTGGAATATGTTCGGAAAGATCATAATCGACCATACTCTTGTTGCTGATTTTGTATTCACTCAACATGCTTTTCGTTGATTTTACATTGCATTATATAAAGCTTGCAAATCATTGTAACTTCTCTTCTACTTTAAACCAACAACTTATACTTATTTATTTCAATTGTGATCTATACAGATATATGGTGCGGTGACAATGAACAATGTGCTATGCCTATCAGTGTTCTTAGCATTGGTCTATGTGAGAGGATTAACATGGGACTTCTCTTCAGAAGTTTTGGTGATTCTTGTTGTTTGCATTGTGATGGGTGCACTAGGCAGCTTCCGTACATGCTTCCCTCTGTGGACATCCATAATAGCTATCCTCCTTTATCCTTTCTCCCTTGCATTAGTCTATGTTCTTGATTATGTCTTTGGTTGGTCATAGACACCAAAATTTTTATGTTTTTCCTTGTTAATGTTAATGCCATGTTATGGCTCTTAACCCTTTTTGGGTTGTGTGGATATTATATTATTATAGTTGTGAGGGATACTGTTATGGGATAGACTTCCATTGTGAATGGTTGAGAGGGTGAAGTTTTTGGCCCAATTTATTATAATAATAATTATTAGACTTGATTGGAAAAAAAAAAAAAAGCTCTCTAATTTTATTTGGATGTCATTTGTTGACACTTTGACAAATGAATCATTGCTAATTGCAGCAATTTATATGTATGTCCTGATAAAATTGTATGATCCACAAGTCAACCCTACCACCCTTTATCTGCCGAAAAACTTTAAATACATATTGGAGGGAGAACTATTCTTGTTTCTTCTTCCTTCTTAATTGGCGACTTCACTACTTCTAACTCCTCTGACACAATCAATTAACCCTTTTGGTACTCTACCATCTGGACCACCATTTGCTTTATCATCTCAATTCTTGAATGATGACAAGAGCAGCACTTGTTTGCAGAATTGCAGTATCAATTTGTTATTACTTGTGGCTTTTTCTTTGATGCAGTGGTAATTTTAATCAAGAGAGCAGAGATACACAATCTTATAAGGAGGGTGAGTTTTATGTGTTGAAAATTGAATTGTTTAAGTGCTGGCTTAATTTTCCAACTCACAACAACTCTCTGGACCCTCTTCATTTAACAAGCCTTTGTACTATAGTATTACCCATTACTTATTCCTATAAAATATGTATTAAAAATATATAAAACAATACATATAAACATATACAAATACCTAACTTATTTAGTATTTACTAACAATTTTTTTGTGAACATAGTTTTTTTTTTTTTAAAAAGAAATTAGGTTGGATTTGGATCCGTATAACAACTCAACTCAGTACTCAACTCGATCAGTCCTTTTATTGCAGAAACCTAATCTCCAAAGTTTCATTGAGAGTACAAGTACAACACAAGTATAACCAATAAAAGAAGTCATAATTGACACTCGTGCTATTTAGATGGTGGGGCTGCGAGGCCTACCATTCTCCTATCACTTGGAAAAACCATTATGGAGTTGAGATTTGGGGACCCCACCCAAACTAAGAAAAAGACAAAGCACAATCAGTTGCCCACCACAACCCACATGCAAGAGTTTGTTACCACTCCAGTTTCTGACTACTTCCTACCCTGCCATTCCTTAATGTGTTTCTTTGGACACTAAAATAATACACAATTCTAATTGGATATAATGGATCAAACTCCTCTGTTAATATTTTATTGGATAAAGTAGCATTTTAATGAACCTTAAATAAAAAATAGATGAACCTAAAAATAATAAATATTACAAAATTAATAATAATTATTATTTTACAACTTTATCATTTTAACAATTAAAATTTTTTTTTATCCGAATATAAATACACAAATATTCATGCCTATGAAAAATATTCATTATATATATTTGTATATTTGTAATTATAAGTATTACTTATCTATTCTTCTAACAAAATGAACTTTTTGAATAATCAAATATAAACAAATTTAATTAATATCCATGCATCCATTCATGTGTTTTTTCACTTAATAGATCTACGCATCAAGCATAAAAATAATAAAATATAACATAATTTTTTAGCATACAAATAATGAGATTCAGTATAGAAATTTGAATCACAATAAAATAAACACATCTTTTTTTAAAATTGAAGCATGAATGTGTATACATATGTCATTACCCAATTAAATATATGAGCCCACAAATTCAAAGTTGATATTCTAGATTTATGGTATTTATTGTGTCGCATATTTTAAGTGTGTAGTCGTGGTTCCGATAACAGAGTCACATGAAAAAATATAAATAAATAAAGTTGGATAATTAGATTTGGTTGTTTTTATATTTTATTTCAATTATTATTCATATATTTTTTTTGACAAATTATTATTGATATGTGTTTAGTTGTATTATATGTTTTATTTAAAAAAATTGTATAATAATATTTTGGAAATATACATGAAATTAAATATGAATAATGAATAATATTTTATGTTTTATTTAATTTATAAATATAAATATTATCAATAAAAACAAGTGGTTGTCCATACCTCCATATTGCTAAAGCATGAACAACCCAATATCCTATAATGGAAAAAAGAAAACTTGGCCTCATCAAGTCTTTAAAGAAACAAAACAAGGCAAGATCTCTATTTACACACATGGCCAAGATTTTAGAGTCCTTTTCAAACTCAAACTTTTACATGTGCAAACATACAAACATCTGCCCATTTTGCAGAAAATCTAACCCAAAACATGACTATGCAAGAGTTTCATACTGAGGAACAACTGAACTAAAAGAAGGTTGATGATAATACATATGACTTAAGGGGGAAGCAACTTGATCCTCTATTTTCCAAGTTTCAAATTAAGATCAACATCTTCTTCAACTCCATTAACATTCTGAGTTCTAGCTGTTGTCTGTCCGATTTGCGACTCACTAGCCGCCGGAGGGAAGAAGCAATAAAAAGGTTGCGGCGGTTGATTGAACCGGTTGCACGGTTGTGGGGGAGGAACTTGATCTTCTATAGTTCCCTTTAGCAAATGCAAAATTGAATTTAAGAATGAAATTAGTACAACAACTTCAGAAGCAACTAAATCTTGTCACATTAGATAGAATAATGAAATTAGCAAAATGTAAAACAAAGGCAAAAAATTGAATTATAAAAGTTTTAAAACCAAACAAGCAAATGATTTTGTCTACCTGAAAAGATTGAGATTGAAATTCAGGATAGTCCTGATTGGGAAATGCTAAGAAAGGAGAGAAAGGTTTCATCCTTGAAGGCGGGCATGAAGTAGGAGTAGGAGGAGCCAATGATAGAAAATCTCCATTGAAATTTTCACTCTGTTTCTTTCTTTTCCTAGAGTTTAGCTCTGAGTTGGAAGCACAACATGATGGCAGTTCCCTGCACATGATTAATATAATGCATGGTCAGACAAAACAACATTTGTGTTACAAAGGTGAATTTAGGATTACCACTAGTTGAACATAACTTTTTATGATTGAAACATAGGATGGCTATGCTATTTGGCCCAACGTGAGCCGACCTGACCTGCTCCGCTCCGACTGAGGCGGATTTTTTCAACGGTTCACTATGTGTTGTGGTTTGGGTAATATGTATTTAGTTCTGTTTGGTATGGACGAGTATAGGTAATAGTTGTTCCGTTCCATTATCTGCTCTGTCTAGTATCTTAATAAATGTAATTTTTTTTTGAGTTTATGTATAATTTGATGATTATCTTAGAAATTTAGAAAATTATAAATGCTACAACTAACCTTCTTCACTCCTCATCCTTCATTAGCCATATTATGAACCTTATTGATTAATTCAGTTTAATCTGTTTATTTTTCGTATATGTATTCGTGTGTTTGGCAATGTATTAGTGTTGAGGACAAATATGAGTATTTGATTGCCCATCTCAACCTACTCTATTGCTATTTCTATTTAGATATGAGACTCTGTATGATACTCACACATTTATATTATTATAATTTCACTTCAAAGACTCTTCGGATTTGAGTGTCAAAGTCGCTTTGCAAGTAACTCCACCCAGTAGAGTTGTCAACCCGAAACAAGGACATCGGTCACCATCTAATTCTAATCCTACAAATTTATCTTAATCCTAAATTCACCTTGGGATCAATTTGCATCTACGATAATGTGATAGAAGAAACAGCAAAAAATAAAAAATAAAAAAATAAACAACCTGAGAGTTGAATTGCTAGCATCATAATTGAATCCACTAGCATACAAAGTTGCTGCATTCGTTTGCATATCGGAAAACGGATGCAATTTATAATTGAAAGCAGGCACAGGAGGAGCATCCAGGCAGAAAGGGTAAGGCCTTTTCACGCCAATAATCTGTATCAAGTTTCAAACCTCTACATTATAGACAAACAAATTTCCTGGATTCGTTAAACAGGAATATGATCAAGATGCCACTTTTTCAACAAATCAAGCAACAAAGATTTTAATTAAAAAAGCCAATGAGTTTGGTATTTTCACTCCAAAAGCAGTACCTGCGAACAAAAGGTCTTTGTAAAAAAGGGCAGCCCAGAGAAAACTCAGCTCCAAGGCTACCTTCTGATGAAAGATCTGAATTATTATGGCAAGTTGAAATTACCTTCTCACCCTGCCTTCCAAGCAGGCCATTATCATTACAATTTTGGTTTGAAGGGGGCTCTCTCGAGAAATTCGGCACCGGTGGTGGCGGTGCCGATGAGATTCCGGCCGGTGACACATTCGCCTACATATTCCACAAACACAAAGATCACAAACTGTCACACAAGATCAACCTTATATCAAATCAATCTTAATCTTACCATGGAAGAAGGCAATTGATAATGAAATTGTGGTGCTCTCTGCCCCAAATTGGGCAAAGTCCAAACATGATTTGATTCATAAGGAAAATTCGGTAGAAACTGCATAGCTGCAGGGCCAACCCCAACTGAATTTGTCAATGGAACAGTACCAACCTTCTGTTGCACTGGCACAGACCTGAATTCAGGTTGTGATCTAGGAGGAGGTTGATTTGAATCATGAAAATTTTGGATGGATAAAGGCATGTATGTGGATTTTGTTGATAAAACAGAACCTTCTTGTTGTTGTGAAAAAATTGTAGCAGCATTCTTCTTCTGCAATTCTTCTATCCTGAGCTTCTCTAGCTGTGCCACACCAAGTCCTCTCTGTGGCACTTTTTTCTGCTTTGGCTTCTTCGAAGATCTACCGCCGCCGCTGCCGTTACCGCTCCCATTAGCATTAACATTACCACTAACATCGTTACTGTGGTTCTGTATTTGAAGCTCTTGTGCTTCCATTTAATCTTTAAAAAATGGTTGAGCTACGGTGCCTGTGTGCGTGTGTGTTTTTTTTTTAAAAAAAAAATCAAGAATCTAGATGCAAAATCTTTTTGAATATATAAAGACAAAATGTTTAAGCAAATCAAATCAAAGATAAATTAAAATTCTGTTTCGATATCTCAACACACACAATCCGGAACTATAATCTGAGAGAGAGAGAAAAAAAATCCAATCTAAGTTTCATAAAAAGAGAGATTTTTCATTTTTGAAACTTAGCCGGGTATCTCGCAGGTTAAGGAATCTTAACTAACAAACAAACCCACTAAGCTAGCCTAATATAAGGATTAGATGCATTAAAAAGTCTGAATATTTTTCTCAAAATTTAGTTATTGTTTTGTCTAGATGATGCAAAATGAAATAATAAAGGCAGGAAAGAAGGCCTAAATTTTTTCAAAATTTAAAGGCATGTAAATCTAATCTGTACGAGTTTAAGAGTGATCAATTAATATATCACTCTTTTGTAGCCAAAATCTTCGCTCAAATCTCCCTCATTTTGTTCCTAGAATGACTCTTCATGAACTCATACACGCATACTCTCTTGCTCTTCATCTCTCTATATATAAACCTAAGTTGTTGTGTGTGTATACATGTTGCTTCTCTCTCTAAATCAGTTTTTGTGTTCCATATTAGGAACTTCTTTTTTGCTAGACCTTGGTTGGCATATGGGTCCCATTGTAGACCCTACTCATAAACCTATGAGTAATTTTATCAACTAGTTTATTTTAGTAATTTTTTTTATGTGTTTGGTCCTTATCATTTTTTCTTCTTTAATTAATGTCACGGATTTTTGTTGAATTGTAATTAATTTAGTCGTAGGTCAAAGTGTTTATACATATAATATCACTTTTATTTTAAAAAAAAAATATTAGCTGTATAAATATTTTTGTCATTCAATCAAATTAGTTTTATCTTAACCAACATCACTCACATAAGATCAATTGAAAAAAAAAATGCTTTTTAAGTAAAAAAAAAAAAAATCAATTGAAAAGGAAGAAGAAAGAGATGGAAGAAACAGAGTAGATACACAGAAAAAAAAGTGTTAGTTTTCATAATACATTTGTCTTTTACATTAAAAAATTGATCTTAAAATTATAAAAAAGTTATCCCTCTATTAAATTTGTTTAGCAAAGTTTAATATAAGAACACTTTTTCTAACAAAATTAAAAATTTGGAACTAATATAGTAATTAAGATTAAGAAAAATTACTAGGTCAACAATTTATTTTTTCTAATTTGTATGATTAGTTTTTTTTTTATATATTTGAGCCAATTTAGTTGTTAAAAATGCTTCTACACCTAACGATTTTTAAAAAATAATTCGAGTATTTATTGTTTTGTGATCAATAATAATTTCAATAGAAAATACTGGAATATTAAGATATTAAATATGAGAATTTTCTAAATTAATCAATATTTACCAATATAAGTTTTTTTAAATTACAATTTTTACTAATATGTGGTTTGATTTTAATTTTTCAATTTAGTTCATTTTAATTCAAATGAATACTCTTTAGATTTGATTGTTTTATTCATTTTTAATAATAATAATAATTTATAATTTAAAAATAAATCAATTATAATTTGATTTAATTGACTCCCTACCTCAATATGAGTACCAACTTGCACTATAGAAATACAAGATTTAAATATTTAATTTCTAATAAATAACTCATCAAAAATAAAAAATTCAATAAGTTAAAATATTTCTATCTAAATAAATTTGAATTATAATTGATTCATTTTTTAATTTTAAAAAATTTATAACTAAATTTGAAAAAGTAGCAGAGAGCTAGAATTTGGATTCACTATAAATGCTAAATATACACATTTAATTTCTAGGATTTGCTTAAGATGCTTGATAAGGAAGCATGAAAAGAAAAGTTGTTAGGCGTCCTTGAATGAGTTTTTTTATTTTTTAAAATACTTATTGAAAATTTGTAATGGGTGTTATATAGTGTGTCAACATAAAGTTAATGAGAAGATATAATAATTACAAATTACAAATAAAAAATCTAAAATAAAAATATATAAATAATTTCAAATTAAAATAATGATATGTGTGTTTTGGAACATTGTCAACATTTGGTAAATAATTACAAATTAGAATTATGACTATAGATTTAGAAACAAAAATAATATTGTCAAAATTAAATTTTTTGTTGTTGACTAATTAAAAAAATTATATTACTATGCTAATGAGCCGTAGCTCAAATGGCATTTGCCCCCTTTTTCCAAAAATAGGTCTCGAGTTCGAATCTCTCCCATTACTATCTTTGGTAAAAAAAATTATGTTACTATTTTAAGTCAAAAGAAAGTTAATTAATGAAGGAATAAAATAATGACAAAAAAGAAAAATAATAGAAAAACATATAAATAATTACCATTAAAACAATGATTAGAATTTGTAAAAGAGTCCCTAAAAATAATGACATTTTAAAATAATAATGTGGGAAATAATTTCTTGTTATAATTATAATTAAAATAATGGTTATAGATTTTAAAATTAAACTTTCGATTGACTTAGGAAAATACCAAAATAAAAGTCAATAGAAAGTTAATGAGAGAATAAAATAATTACAATTAAAAATTAAATAATATTAAAAATAATAATTATTCATTTTTTGACATGGAATATACATTTATATTTTGTTATATTATAATTTTTTCATTAGTACTTTATATTGCACATAATTTTAAATATTTTTTAAAGCATGATTTTAAGGGAGCGAAAAAAGAATTTAGTGGAAATTATATGTATATCTGATTTAGATTCTATTGGGATGAGATAAAAAAAGCATTCTTCATTTGGTGAAACACACCATTGGCGTGTGCAAGCTAAATCTTAAATAATTAATGCATTTTGTGCTAATCTTGGAGAAAATGAGTGTAAGTTACTAAAGAAATATTCCGTTGAATTTTATAAAGCACAACTATTTGTTTTTCTATATACTAAATTTGGCTTTAACTTCCTTCTTACTTTGCTTGAGTCAATAGTAATTTGTACAAGAATTTGATATGGCCAAATACTTTGTATAATTTTCTTTCAATGCACCTTTTAATGTAGGGTAGATTTTTTGTTTGTTATATTTGCTAACATGGGAAATTAGTACTACATATTCTGAGTGCAAGGATGTAAATAACTTTTATGTCATATACTTGGTTGCATTATATCAAATAGGTACTCCTAATGAGGTGTAATATATATGGTAGGTGCAAGGTTCAACCAAACATGGCCCTATGAATATGAAAATTAAGATAACACAGAATCTTATCATAGATGGCTTGGTGAATACCCTAAATATTTTGTGTAGGTAGCAAGATCTTAATGCTCCTTAAATGCCATGAAAGACAAAATTGTGGGGTCATACTCATATGTATATGATGTGGCTATTTAGTTTCCTCCTTCTCTTCTGGTTTCAACAACGGTGGTAGTTGTCTCTTTGCTAATGACAAAATCTCCTAGTGAAATCTTATACATCTGACTATAACGTAACTGATGCTTCATAAATCATAATTTTCATGTATGTTATGATTTTTTTTTTTTATATAAAAAATAATTATGCTTTAAAAAGGTCTAGATATTCTCGATCCTATAGATATTGACGTTGAAGCTTGTTGTGCCAGAATATAAGCAAAAGTGGTCCAGAGGAAAAAAGGATTGAGATAATTTTCTTCATTTGCATGAAAGAGTTAGAAACTTATTTATTTGTTTTAACTTAAAGATAGAAAACAGTAAAATTGTCAAAACATGATCGGTTCATGTAATTAAATAAGTTATAAGAATAAAAATGATTTTAACCAATTTTATAAGGCGTTTGTTCTGGTATAATAAATTTAATAAGCCAATAAAAATTTGACACGTGGAATATACTTATCTATGTTAGCATTATAATTTTTTATTTTTCTTTTAAAATTTATTTTACTAATGTGTATATTAAAATACTCTCATAAATCATAATTAAAATACAAATTTATCATTTTAGTTATTTTGTTAATAGGCCAAACAACTCCTTTTATTTTTAAGACAAAAATACCCCTTTTATAACAAAAAAAAATAACATTAATTTAATAATCATCAAAAAATAAAAATCAAAATGTAACGGGAACGGAAGAGGGCCAGCTCCACAGCAGAAAGCAGGGTTGATGACGACGCCAGCAACGTAGCGTTAAGCTGCAGATTGCTGTCGGGAGCACGAAGTCATCTCTTCGGCCCTCTCTTCATGATTCTATTGAGCATTTTGAGATGAACAAAAGTTGAAATCCTAACCCTACCGTATTTTTCTGAGAAGCGAATTTAGGAAGAGGCGGTGGCATTGATGGTAATTGAATTGAGAAAGAGGGTGAAGTGAGTGGAGGTATGGAAACAGGATTTTATTATCTTCTTCATAATCCATGAACAATTCTTATTGTGCTTCTAATATTTTTGCATCACATGAACAATCTATGAATAATTTGACAAATCTGACAAAACGGTGAGAAGTGGAAGATGTGGAAAGTGATTGAGAAGGATAGGGAATAAGAGCTATGAAAGGATCACTAGAATGCCAGCGATTGATCCGTCGGAAATCAGATGAGTTCTAGTGACAAATTACAGAAGAAGAGTTTATGAGAGAGAAAAAATAAAAAAGAGTATTTGGTCTATTAACAAAAACAACTAAAAGGATAGATTTATCTTTTAATTATTACTTATAAGGTTATTTTAGTATACATATTAATAAAATATTTTTTTTAAAGAAAATAAAAATTATAATGCTAACATAGATAAGTATATTTTATTTGTCAAATTTTTATTAACATATTCAATTTATAGTACTTATTTAATTAGCATACCCGAGCAATCATCATTTTATAAAATTTCAATCCAATCAAATTAATCTAGTTGAGTTAAACTTATCACAATATAAAACTAAACGAATTTCGGTATTTTAAAAAGTTTGAAAATCTAATTAGTTATTGAATCGATGGAATGAAAAGTTTAAATATTTAAAATTTAAAATTTAAAAATTCAATTGAAATTTAATCATTAAACCAAATATAATAAAATAATATATTTATGTATAAAAGTTAACTTTTTTGTATTTTATTAGGGCAAATAATCAAAATAGTACTAAAAAATAAGTCCTTAAATGATTTAAAAACATGACTAAGACTATCCAAAAAATATCATATTTTCTGTAAGTGGCAAACCTCTTATCCATTTGCTCCGATTTTTGTGAAAACATGTATGTAGATGAGATTATGAGAAAGACTGAGAAACTAACGTATTATAATTTCTAAGGAGTCAATACATAGTTACTGATGGTCATATAAATTTTGGATAATAACTTAATTCTAGATATATGAGTTACGAACAATAACTCATATAAATTTTAAATGATAATTTAGTTATTGGCTCCCTAATAATCCCCTAACATTGATTTCGTAGCTCTATTCATTTAGAATATATGGACAAAAACTTAGAGTAAAATTAAATCTATAGAAATCACTAAATTTTAAAGACGAAAAGGTCTCTTTTTTTTTCTAATAATACTTATAAAAAATTATATCAAAATCCAATATCAAAGTTATTTTGAAGAATATATATTTAATACCAAGTTTTTTCATGTTTTTAAATCTTTCGGGAGACTTGTTTATCATGTGTATCTTTCAAAGTTAATTTATCAGCAAAATTTTCGAGTAATATTTTAATAATTTATCCATTTTATTATTTTGAATTGGCTAACTTCCAAAAAGTTGGAATGTTTCGACCTGTTTTATAAAACTTTACCTGATATTTCGAATTTTGATTGATTCTCTGTCAATGAATTTTTATTTTTAATCTAAACTCAATTATTTCAGCCATCGATTTTCGATTAACTCAATTAAATTAGCGGGTTTAATGTAGTTTTCAAAAATGTGGTATTTTTATCATTAATTAAAGAAATATTCAAAGATTCTAGATTGACGTGTCATCTAGTCATCTTGTTTTCAGCGGAGGTTTCGCTTTCTTTTCTAATGCATGGGATCTAATTTTCATAAATTAAAAAATTTAGACAATGTTCACAAAAAAAAAAATGACAATTATAGTGTAGCATTCTCTTTCCTCACTATTTATTTGAGATTCAATTAATTAATCATTTCGCTATGTAGCTTATTTTTAATTGGTCTAACATTCAGTTTTAAGTATTCTTAAAAAGAGCTCAATTCCCTAGCAGCTTTAAAACCTAGCTCCATTAAAATTTTATTGGCGACAATAGCTTTTAGAAAAGGTATAGGAAAACTAACTTCTAGATTACCAATTTTTATATTTCAATTTTGAAAACTCTTAATTTTGGGAGAATTTAGGATTTAGAATTTATAATTTAGGGTTTAGGATTAGGTGAATAGCAAATCTAACTATATTAATGCCTATAACAAGATTTATTTTAAAATTTAATTTTGATGCACTATTATAGTAAAGATGTTTTATACGTGTATATAGTTACATAATGCTATATCATAAAAAATAATTTTTTTCATTGACTTTATAATTAGTCATCCAAAATAAAAAATGTAAAAATATTTATACTGTCAATACATTAAAATTAAATTTTTTTTTATGTAATAGTAATTGATAAGATCTCATTGGTAAATTCTATTTGATCTCCTGGATTAGAACCCATATTAGTATGGAATATTCTCTTGTAAAGACTTGAAACGTATTTCATAAGCAGATGAGTTTAAGTTTTTTTAAACACCGAAGACTTCTTTGATACACAATTTATAAGTATCTTTGTAAGTACTTAATAATGATCATAGAGATGTGTTTTTATTCCATAAGGTGATGAGTGTGTTCATACAACAAAAAGAGATTGGGATAGCCTTTCTTATCGGCATGACACAAAGATAGAAACAGATATTTTAAAGCTTACCATATATATATAATGTGTAGGGATGACTTCTCACCAATTTCTGCTTACTTTCAGCAAATGTTTCACTTTCTCTCTTATTCATGGCATTTAGCATCTAATATTTTTTTCCTATAAATAGTAAATTAAGACGTTTGATTGGCCACCTTTTTAATTAATTCAAAAATATTCTATGACATTTTTTACCTAAACTACATAATTAATTCAAAAATATTCTATGACATTTTTTTACAGCAACATAATCAAAGATATATTCCCATATTGTTATTAACTAAAAGCTGATTTTTTTTGGGTTTATCCAACATGGTTGTAATTAATTAGGTGCATCAATTTGAAGAGCATTGCTGCTATTGAAAAGCAAACATGTATCATGTTTGTCTCACAATCACAGAGACGAGTATATGAAATATCTCACAAATTATTCCCCAGAAAATATCAATGTCAAATACTTTTTTAACAAATAACCAATCAATAATTTTATTTATAATCATCATTATAGAGCTAGTACCATTATTTTGAATAATTTATTTTTTATTATTTCAGATAATCTGTTTCTATTATTTTAGATGATTTTTCTTCTACCATTTCAAATAATCAATCTTCTATTATTGGATAATCAGTTTTTACACGATTTTATATGATATGTTCCTTTCATATTAATTTATTGTTGACTAATATTTTATTGATTAGCTGCCATTAGCCAATTGTCTCATACTTCCTATACCTATATGTCTTGTTAAAAACAACACAATTTATATTTATAATATATCATTAAAGTAATAGTTGTTTGTGAATAGAAAGAGTATGAACGTGTAATTCCATAAATTCGGTATAAGATTCCACAAAAGCCTTTGCTATTAGCAAAGATAACAAACACCACTAACAAACCTTTGGGCTCAAATATTAGGAGTGGATACGCCCACCATGTCCATGTGCATTATGACAGCACTCTTTTGTCATCTAAGGAACTTGAGATCTTTGTTAGATGCACAATATATATTGTGTGTTCATCAAAGCCATTTATCATATATAAGATTTGATTTGATGTTTCCTTAATTTTTCACATTCAAGTACCATGTTTGGTTGGAACCTAACCTTCCTTATATTACGTGCACATAATTATAACTAGATATTTTTTTTTTTTTGCAATATGTAATGAGATAATTTACACTTTGTCTTTAAATTTGATGCATGAGATTAAAACTTTCTCATATCAAACAAAATCTATACCTATAAGGAAAGTAGAGTATAATTTGGATGAACTTGATTTTTTTTTTTTTTTTACAACTTTATATTGAAGAAACTTAAGCATTGTAACAAAACAGAAAATGTTGTACAAGTTTTCTGAATAGAAAACATGAAAAGAATTTAAATATGTTTTCTCTTCATCATACTTAATAATATTATCATATCTTAAAGTATTATTCAAGGTTGCAAGAATCAAACCGATCATTAAACAGATAGAGTGATTAATTCAATGGTTTAAAAATCTTACTGAAATCGAATCGTAATCTGTTATTTAAATATATAATAAAATAATTTAAATATAATATAAAATTAACAATAATTCTATGTGAATAAGTGGTTTTGGCCAACTAAGTACAACCAAGTCATTTATTTCTATGTTAAATAGAAGACTATTTGGATGTCAAATAGAATTTTATTATGTGCAATTTTTTATACTATTTGATAGGGGTGTTCGCAGTGCGGTTTGGTTCGGTTTTGAGTCAAAAACTCATCCGATTCAAACACTAATTTTATTTGCGGTGCGGTTTGGATTGGATAATTTTCTCCAGACAATCCAATCCAATCCGATCCAATTTAAAGCTACTTGGATTGTATTGGATTTGCAGTTTTGTAAATTTAAAAAAATTAGTTAAAAATACACAATAAGTCTTAACATTAGAATATTAAATAATCAACAATAACATAATAAATCTTAATGGTATCTTAAAAAATTAATAATAACATAATAATAGAAGCAAAATTATAGATTGATTAAAATAAATAAATAGATAATTTCATTTCAAATTTATAAAATGTTCACTAAATAATAATAGTACACAATAAGATAAAAATATATAACATTGAAGATATTCTAAGTAAAATTTTAAATTTAATAGTAAAATAGTACTATTATATCACGAATTGGATTGGTTTTGAGAAGTAAATCCAAAATCCGATCTAATTCATGCGGTTTGTCAAATTCAAAATCCAATCAAATCCAAACTAGTGGAGTTTTAATCGGTTTTGGTTTGGATTAGATTGGATGTATGGTTAAATTGGTATTATCTTCTATAGAATTATTTATCACCATTTTTTTTGTTATATTGTTTAAATGCTAACTCTTTTTTTTTTAATTCAATATCAGTTCTCTAATAAAATTGTATACACAGGAATAGTAAATGAAATACACGTAAGAGTTGTTGCAGGACCTACAAGTAGCGGAATAACCAGAAAGCATAAGATACAAAAATGATTACAGATTCTACAGGCACACAATAACATAATTACAATGATAAAATTTTGGTTTGCAATAGTCATAATAACTAGATTATTTAATAGAGCTAAACTCTAAACATGCTTAGATTCTTAAAATAATATATGCTAAATTATATTGTTGGTCCCGTAGCTCAGTTGGTTAGAGCGTTGGTCTTATGAGCCGAAGGTCGCGAGTTCAAGCCTCGCCGGGACCATATTATATCCTTAATTTATTCTTTCAGGATTTTAAACAAACTCTCCCTTCTTTGGAGATGATATTTCATTTTCAAATATAACCATATAATTAATACCTCCTCACCTCACCTCTTTTTTCTCTTATTTTGCCTCTTGTTATTAATTCCATGTTTAGACTTCTACTCTTCCAAGAGATGAAACATCTCCTTCAATGTTGTTGGCTTGTCATAGCATTATTGTGCAACTCTATCTCTTTTGCTCTCAATTTATGTGTAGTCCTGCAATGTATCACTTGTTAATACCCACCATTCATCAAGAAACCTCATCTCTGCCTCTCTTCTTGGTATGTGCCCCTTAACCATTTCCATTCTTTTGCTTTATCATTGGCATTCAACATGGTTATAAATATTTTCATGTTGTAAGAGAATAGGACTAATTCTTTTTTCTTTTTACTTGTGTGATTTAGTGTTTGAAATCTATGATTGAATAGCTTCAATTCACAAGCTTTTACATAGTGGGTAATTTGCATAATACTATGGAAAGGGTTAATGCATGGAGCATGATTAAATAATTATGTTTTATTTTCGTTGTGATTTATTACGCTTAGCTTTTCCTTTAGGAAGAACAGGGTCAATTATAAGTAAGTAAATATAACCAATAATTTTCCTCCTTCACATTAATGCAAGGATCTATGAATGAAATTTTCTGTAAGTTATTACATGGAACATTACTATGCAGGTTGCTTGTTGAGAAATAAGAATGGGTGCAAGAAAAGGCTGCTGGATACTATTCAAACAGAAAAAGAAGCCCAAAGAAGATAAATCCCAAGAAGAAAAGGTGTTTTCCTTATAATTTTGACTTCAATTGAAACTTTAACTCTTGATTTTTTGAGTCAGTGTCCATAAAATCCACTCAAAATGAAGTAATTTGAATAGAAAAATTATTGAAAATTCCAAGAACATGTTAACTTTTGGTTTTCTCACTGATCCTTGAACATAGGTAAGTCCTACTGAAGAAAAGGCAAACGGTGAATCCTTGAATGGAAAACAAAGCAGTAATGAAGAGTCAAGTAGCATCATCCCTAATGAAGGTTTGATAATGGACAGAACAGTTCCTTCAAGGTTGATTGATAATGTTGCTGCTACAAGAATCCAAAATGCATTTCGTTCTTTCATGGTACAATTATCTGTGGGGTGCTGGTGGCTATTTATTCAATTATTGTGTGTTGACCTGGTCATTCTATCTTTGTTTAAAATAGTTACCAATTTGGACAAAACATTTCGTTGAGAAACCAAGGTATCCAAATCCAAATATATTGCTTTTTCAACGTATCAACTTATCCAAATTGATTTATCCATGTAAATTTGCATTTGATGTTACTTATAATGAGGAAATAAACACAAGATCTTGTCAAATTGTGAAAAAAAAATCGGCTACTAAATCAGCATGGCCGTATATTATACATATTACGATAGGATACAAAATACACATTGAAAATGAGTTAAACAACACGTGCATTTATACACACATACATGATTGCCAATTTAGTGGCTAATTTTTAGTGTGAACGTAGCATAAGGTTAGGCCTAGGAACAGAGATGGCTTTTCTCTATATTCTGATCAAACAAAACTGTGTTCTCTTTCTAATTTTCCAAGCAATCAAGTGTATGTTCTTGCTGCTATCAACAATTAGATGCTCTTTTTTTCTCATTATGTATTTTAACATTATCAACAAAATATATCTTGTCTAAAAAGTGAAATTTTAAGTAGCACTTCCCTGTTGCTTTCATAGTATATCAAGTTTAAGTACAATGTAACAATGCACCAAATTGAATTTGATGCATCCTGCAGTAATATAATTTAGCATACCAATTTGAATCATGTTATTTAATGAGAAGAACATACCAAATGAGATTAACAAATATTTCTCTGAGAAGAACATAAAAAACACACCTTTCTCGCATACTATGCAGGCAAGAAGAACATTAAACCATCTAAGGGGGGAAGAGAAGTTTGAAGCTCTGATTCAGGATCCCAGAGAGCAAACAGCAACTGCATTAAGCTATATACATTCATGGAGCAGAATACAAGACCAGATTAGAGCTCGCAGAATCTGCATGATCACAGAAGCTCGTATTAAGCAAAGGAGATTGGAAAGCCAGCTAAAACTCGAAGCTAAGATTCATGAGCTCGAGGTACAAATCGTTACTTAGAACCATCTTCTTGCAATAATAACAGCCATCACTTCTCTCTGTTTCTTGGTAATGATGCGGTTTGGTAAAAATGCATGCTAGGTGGAGTGGTGCAGTGGTTCTGAAACAATGGAAGAGATAATTTCAAGGCTATATCAGAGAGAAGAGGCAGCAATTAAACGAGAGCGAGCCATGGCATATGCCTTCTCTCATCAGGTACAATTCTTATTCTAATTGCAGCACATCATATTACAATTGTTATAAAGAATCCACCACAGTTTTACACACCTACACTATAATCTACCACATTCCAAAAAGCATGTCTTAAAAAGCCTCTCAAATCTAAATTTGATCACTAATGTCCTGTGTCAATACCTTGTACTGCAGTGGAGGCCAAATTGTAGCCAATACTTCGGTCAGGCTTCGTATAGCCTCGGTAAGGAAAGCTGGGGCTGGAGCTGGACGGAGCGCTGGGTCGCGGCACGCCCATGGGAAATCCGGGTCCGAGTTCACACCTCCAAGCTAAAGAAACTGAATAGCCTGCAGCAAAAGTCCAAGTTAGACAAGATGGACGACAACAAGAGCACAGTATCAGCAGCTAATCCCGCCCTGTCGAACGGGAAAGGAAAAGAAAACGACATTTCAGAGCTGTCAAAGAACTGTATACCTGAATAGGAGGAAATTTCTTTTAAGGCCTACACCTACACTATTGTTTTTTCAGTTTGTTGTGTTTGTTTAAAATATCTGGCTTGGTGAGAATCTACCATTTGGTGTGTTCATTGTGTTAGTAGAGATGCTATCACCTATCAGTATTTGCTTCATAATGTATTTCAAGATTTGCACTAAAACAAGTAAAGATTAATTAACAATAATTTCTAATTGAAAAACCCTAACAATATGAGCATAGCCACAGAAAAATTGCGTCAAAGGGAAAACGGTTACACAAGTTAGTTAGTTACACGGTTTGATCACAGGTTCAACTAAAGTAAACAAGCAATTTTTTTTTTTTTGAAATATTAGAAATTTAAAGAAAGAAAAAAAAAAGGAAGATATTTTGGATTGGGATAGCCCGCGTGGCCGTCACGGCCCCGTCAAGAAGACAGAGGGGCTCTGACCGCGGGCAGTCTTCATCGCAGATTCCGACACAGAGAAAGGGCGCTCCTCCGTCTCCATCTCTTCTCGGGGGCAGAGCCGCCGGCAACCATCTGAAAAGGAAGGATAAGGGTGGCTCCGCCGCCGCATTGGAAGAAGGGAGAGTGATTCGGAGAAGGCAGTAACTTAGCTGTGGCGGATCTGCTCAGATAAGATCAAGTAGTGTTAGGGTTTAGGGTTTCTTTAGTTGTCTTTATATATCAAACTCTTCAGTTAACAGTTTAACACCCAATTTATTTAGTTTTTTTCTGGATAATCACTTCTTTCCTTTAAAAATAGTATTTTAAATTTGTTTTCTAATATTTTTATCTTGGTCACATTGAGTTTTAATAAAAGTATTTGACAAATTAGTTTTTGATATTTTAAAATATTAGATAAATTATTCTTTTAAAAAATCAATTAAAACTTAAAAAGAAGCAAAATATTGGGCTGGTGGTATACTAAATCTCAAACGGAAGCCCAGCCTGACATCGTAACATGTATTTATAATTTATAATTTTATATTTATAATATTAGTAAAAGATTCTATAAAGTAAAAGAAATTCTAAAATAATAAATTAATATTTTAATCATCTGTATTTTAAATCACCAAAAAAAAAATCATCTTTGATTTTATAATATTTATTATTTATAAATTATACCATCTTAATTTAAAAATAATTAAAATATTTTTTATTTCTAAAATAATTAACAACATAAGTACATAACAGGATTTTTTTGTTTTTAGTATTGAGAATTTTATTTTATTTATTATTTTTTCATTTTTTGGTCAATGGGTTTTATTCCTTAACCCAAGGTCACAAGTCACAACCGTGATTGACTCGTCCTTAATGGCGTGAATTGTGAAAAGGAGGTATAAATTTTCAAATTTCACATGGGCACTGGTCTTAACGGAACTTAATACAATGGCCGAACACATTGACTTGTATAAATTGTAGGGTTTTGGTCTCAAACATTATTTTTGGACATGTTATCTTTGTTCTTGGTTGCTGAAAATGTTGTCTCAAACATTTTGAACATATATAAATTACCACCTGTTTATTTTTTTCCCGGCCCAAAACACTACCATTCAAAACTACCCATTGGTTTAGTGTTTGCATAGCAAATTGCAAAACTATAAAGAACTACTAAGGTATTATGAGTTCATTATTGTTGAATGACTTTGATTCTTTTTTATACATAGATAGTAAATTGTAATAAGGTTAAATTATTCTGTAAATTTTTATAGTTTCATCAAAATTTTAATTTGGTTCCTTATACTTTTTTTTCTTTCAATTAAATCCATATACAATATCTCTATTTTTTAGATTTTTGAACTATCGAAGAAAAAAAATTAGATCCATACACTATATAAAATTTTATAATTAAGTTCATACCGTTACAAAAATGTTAAATATAACAGAATATTTCGAATAATATTTTTTACAACTACTCTAAAGAAAATGCCAAAAACATATTTTCTTAAAGATTCCACATTTAATTATACTTTAAAAGTGTTACATATAAGAAAAAAAAGTAATAATTTAAAGAAAATAATAATACTTTTAGATAAATGTAATTCTTTTATAATATATTAAAACCTTATAATTTATTAGTTAAAATGAAATATTTTGTATAAAAACAAGTGGAAAGTCTTCGAAAAAGTATTTAATTATCTATATTTTTATAAGAAGTGATTGATATAAGATTTTTGGAAAGATTTTTTGAAAGGTGATTAACCCTTTTTGTTAGTTAGGGAATAAGATGGATGTATATAGGGTTAGAGGGTGATTGACAATGACAATGACCTTCACAATGATTGTACGTGCAATACATATTCACTTATTAATCTAGTTTTCTTTTGGGTAACTCATGTACATTGTTAGTGGATTGGTGGAAGCATGTGTATATATAAATAATATATAAATATTTATAATTAATATTCTACTACTCATCATCATTATTGTTATTTGTAAATACATATCGTGATTATATTACTTTTTATGCTTAATTTGTTTGGAAAATTATATAATAATGTCCAACATATTTCTATCCATGCGTGGAATAATAATAATAATAATAATAATAATAATAATAATAATATATTATGGTACATTTTAGGTAAAGGACGAAGAAAAAGAATAAAATAACAGTTAATGCATAGACTTAGAGTTTATTGGTGTAAGTGAAATATATATAATAATTGAAAGCGTTGTACCTTTGTTGAAAACTCTTATGCTCTTTTTATTGTTTACTATGAATAACCCACGGAATTTGTAACAAATGGATCGAAAATTCATTTCCCACTAATAAAGGCGAGTGGGCAGACAATTTATGTGGCCAAAGTGATAAACCTCACTCCAGAATGTGTAGTTGGTTGACCAAAAACATAAAAAGGCATATATAAATTTAGTATTCAAATTGATTTCGATTTCATGTGGTTGTTAAATGTTAATGCCTTAATGCATCCATATTCATCCTATATTGAAATTTTAAGGGCAAATTATAAATCTCATATCAATTAAAGTTAAATTAATAAATAAAAAATAAAAAATCAGATGCAGTTAATTTTATGTGTAACTTTAAAATAATTATATCATAATTTAATCAAGTTAAACATATTAAATTATCTAATAATTCTTTAACAAGCAACATCACATATGGATTACACTTAAATATTCCCTAAGTAAAAATACCAATAGATTTATTTTATGAAAGTTGATCTAAATTATTGTGACACAAAAAACTACAGCATCTACATATATAAAATATAGAGAAATACCAGAGCGCCAGCAATTTTAATTTATTTTCACCAATATCTCTAACCACTGACTCAAATCTAATATCATATTTTTAATTAACATATTTTAATATTGATAATCAAACTGTTGGCCAAAAACAATAAAACGTACTCACCATCTAGTATTGTTCTAAAAAAAATATATTAAATTACAAAAATGTACGTATTAAAAAAAACTAATTTTTGTGTACACACGTTGCATTTTTGTTTGTTAATTGAACTTCTCTTCAAATTTAAAATTCTAAACCATTTTGAAAGAAAGCTAGCTACTACAAATCCCAGAGAGGTCCTAAGCTATATTGGGAGAAAATATGAAGATATACTTTAAAGTACTCATTCATATATTTCTCTTCTTATCATGACATTGATGATAATTGGCATGTTTTGATTTGAAGGGTCATCACTTGAGGGTGTAATGTCTACACACCTCAATCAATGACAGCCCTTTGTAAGGGCAACTAAGCGATAGTGCTAACTCACCTGTATATTTAATTTATGGGTATGAAGCAAGAGATAAATATATGCATTGCAATCATGTCAATTTAACTCATACCAAATCTTTAAATAAATCTATCTGAATGAAGTTGAGGTATTCAAAATTTGGTCTTCTTCGTCATGTTACTTATCTATTCCAATAATGTTGAACAACTTGAGGAAATAAAATGTAAAATGATGATATATTATCCATCTAAAATTTTTTCTCTTACCCTCTTAAAGTCAAATAACTGTGAATTTTGAAAGGAAAAAAATATGCATCTAAATAATGTATTATGGTTTGTTTAGTTTCGTGTGTAGTGTACGTGTAACCTTAGAAATTAGAATTATTGACTTTAGAAAGACTAAATATTTTTTTAGTTTACTTTTAAAGACAAAAATATATTTTTTTAGCATTAATTTTAAAAAGACTAAAATATACTTATAAGATTAATTAAGATTGTTTAATTTTATTAGGAATCATAATTTTATTATGAAAAGAATAAAATACGCATTTAGTTTATTTTAAGAAACGATAATTCCCTTTTAGCATTATTTTAAAAAAATATTATTAACATACACTTATATATATTTAATTCATAATGATTAATATACCCATTTAGGGTTACTTTAAAAGGCTAAAATACCGTTATGCAATTAATTCAGATTGTCTAATTTTATTAAAAATTAGAAATTTAAATTTAATACAAGTAAATAATATTAAAAATTAAAAAATAAATTTTTATTTTTAAATAAAAATATTATATTTATATTAAATTAATGCGTCCAACACTACTTAGTCCTATTATTAGTTTGAAAAAAGGACAAATTAATAGTAGTGGCTTCATTCGTATAGGGCCCTCAATGCAATAGAAGAGCTTTATCAGCTTATCCTTATTCTGAGTTCTTAAAGCACTGAACTTATAATACAGCATTAAAGTCAGAACCTTTCACAAATTAAAGTCAGCATTGGTCAAATAGTTATATAATGCGACTTGATGCAAAATAAAATAAAATAAAAAAATTGAACAAGATTATGGAAACTTTTAATTAATTACTCTGCTAATTCTTATAATTTTATCAAATTTTTAATTAGGTCTTTATACTTTTTTTCCTTTCAATTGAGTCCATATATAATTTTTAAATTTGTAATTACGTCTCTATTAATAACAGTCAATGTTAAAAGAAAATATTTATAAAATATAAATTTTGCATTATTTCATACCTTGAACTTTACGTAAGGCTTATACTCACCTAAATATATTATTCATTTACCTTTTCCATCAATATTCTTTGAAAATATTCTCAACTTATATGAATCAAAGTCGCATATCTTTAAGAAGCTTAAAATATGTTTAAGAAGCAGGAAAATGTTTATTTTGTCATTTTAAAATAGAAAAAATATCATAATTAGCGAATTAGTCATTAATTTTTGTGATATCTTCAATTTAGAGATGAAATCTTTCGTTAATTCTAAAGTTTTCGTCACGCCAGGGACCTAATTACAAATTTTAAAATAATATAGGGACCTAATTAATTAATAGTGATTGAGCACACAGCTTCACAATTAGCTCCTTTTCCTTGTCCTATTTGAAATTTGACTATTTTATTTCACTACTTTTTTCTAAATGTTCATATAGAATTTTTTTTATTATAATATACACTGAAATATAAAATATATATCTAGTTTAACTCATTTTTAGTGCATATTTTATACTTCAATATGTATTATACATTAGTGGTTATTTTTTGTGTACAAATGAATTGTTGTAATTTTAAATATACCTCTTTCTTTCGCCACAACACAAGGGGGGATTGCAGGGTTATTTTGTTGTTTTGCGATGGTTTTTAAACGTCGCGAAACGATTACCCAACTGTTGCCTATAATGGTATTGCTAAACGGTTTTGTGACAATTTTTTGCAATCACCGCCGTCATAATGACAGTAAAACATAAAATACTGTGGTGGTGCATTTTGCGACAATTTAAAAACCACTGCTAAATGACGCCGGTTGAAAATAAAATGATTTTTATTGAACCGGTTACAAATTATCGGTTCAAACTTGTAAATCACGCTCCTCTATCGTGCACCAATGGTGGTAACAAGGGACAAAAGGTAGTCCAAACTCCTTCAACATGCCTTCCACTCTTATTGATACTTTTATTAAGATGACTTATTAAATTGTAGTTTATATTTTATCTATTATTTATAAAAAATATATTTTGTTAAATATAAAAATTGAAATTATCACTTTTTAATTAATTATATTTGAGTGACCTGAAATATTATTTTTATCATTTAAGTTTTCTTTTATTATAATGTATTAATTAAATTGTAACCTAAGTTAAAATTAAACAAAAATATTTTTTTGTGGCGGTTCAGACCTCAATCGCTGCTATACTTTTATCATTCTTTTGCGATAGTTCCTATATCAACCACCGCAGAAATCCTAATCCGTCGCTAATAAGCCACTCCTATTTCTCGATTTTATTGTAGTGTTAATTGGTTATTATTTTTATTTATTATTATTTCTCCACTCTTCCACTTGTATTAAAGATAAGATTGCCATTTGAATTGATGGGATTACATTCTTACTTTTATTGGTTTTCTCTTCAGTTATATAATATTCAAATGCGTTTTTCTGATGATCGATCTTTCTATGTTTGCAGTTCACTTTCCCCCCTTATTTTATTCCCTTCAATTAATATATATGGATGCATGCATTGAGAAATTGCGTTATGGGGGCCATGCACCATGATGATTAGCAAATTACTGAAAGATTAAAAAAAAATTATGATATATATTTTTTTTTATTTTTTTCATTGTCTCATTCTCAAAAAAGAGTACCTTAGCAAATGCTTTTAAAATCTTCCATATATAATTACCAATTAAGATGCAAATTGGAACAAAATTAAATATATTATTTTAGTGATTCTCATCAATTATTATTTCTCATCATCATCATCACCAATCTCCATTCAATCTCGTGAAAGCTCCAACTGATGAATAAATTGAAGCCATGGACTCAAATTAAATTTGATTTACAATGTTGTTAGCTTGGAATGGAAAGAAAAGATAAAACAAAGACAACTCATATTTTTGTCGTACGTTATATAATTTTTTTCACCTCTTTATTTGTATATACATGTGCATAGGTTTGGCATTTTATGTTTATTGAACATGTGCATAGACTTCGAATTATATTATGTAGGGGATTGATATGCGACATGCCCCTGTTCAAATTATTCAGTTAACTACATTTCATTACTGTCAAAACATTATGTAAGTATGATTTTATTTGGTCGTTTGTAATAACCATAAATCCTTCAGAAAATTACCGCAAAAGCCTTACGACTTTGACATATATTACACCTTGGAGTGTCAGCATGAGATAATATTTGCATATGAAAATGATGTTGTAAATTGTTAGATGTCAAATATATTAAATCATCCTCATGTAATAATAAGCTTGTGGAATTAGTTATTTATTCCTTAGGAAGTTAGTTATTCTTTCTGTTTTCTTATTGGTTAATTTAATAAAGTGAAGTCTTTGAGTGATGTATATATATAATAGTGAGTTGTATATATATAAGATAGAAATAGGGTAAATATTTATATTTATCTCTAAAAAATAATTAGTTTTTTAAATTTATCATTTAAAAGATTTTATTAGTCATACTAATCTGTAATAAATATATTATAAATTAAATTGATCATTTCGTCAATTAAATGATGACATATTATGTTAATAATAAGTGTTATGTGCATGTTACAAAACGATTTTTTTTATCAAAGATAATTGTATTTCATTTCACTGAATAGAAAAATCAATACATGTATGAGTTGGATTTAACTTGGACAAACACAACAAGAAAAAGTGAGATCTCCACAAAAAATTAAAGATATAGATATTAAATAAATTTAGAGAGAAAGATACTAAGAAAGAAGAAGATTAAGAAAATGTGGTATCTTTGAAATTCAAGATTGATCTCGATGACAGAGGCAAGATTCATTTGGAGGAGATACGACTTCGAAGACGTGTTGGCGTACCAGGACAGTCTTAATAGCTTTTCGGTAGGATTATGTGCAAACCGTTTATCAAAACCACAAAAACTTAATTTACATTGTTGGTGAAGATTTCTTGAGAAGGGGGTGAATCAAGGAATACTTAATTTTTTTTTCGAATCAGGAGATAAAACTGTAGCAATGGTAGGAGATAAAATTCGAAATTGTCTCTTAACAACGAAACAGCAAGTGAACTTAAAAGAGATAGAGATCAGAAGAAGTCTACCAAGATTTATACTGGTTCGATCTCTTACTGAGATCTACGTCCAGTTTTCCAACACTCACAATTATGGAATTCCACTATACTTTGTTGAAGTACAAACACCAATAGTTGAGAGCTCACTCCATTCTCAATACTAACACCTAAGCTTCACTCACTTATGACTTTTTCTCATGCATCTAAGTTTCACTCACTTAGCAATTTCCTTACAACTAACAATCTAGTTGTATCTCTCACAAAAACAAATATGGTTTTTGAATCTCTCACTTTGCCTTTTATGATATGTATGATAAACCAAAACTAAAGCTAAGCAAGAAAACAAATAGAGAAGAATAAAGCTTTAAGCACTCTTGGAAAAAATGAGAAAATATGTTGTAATTGTATGTCTTGTTGCTGAAATTCTTCATATATATATAGCTGAATTCGGCTTGATGAGCACTCATAAAGATTGAATCAAATCCGTTAATTGTTACTTGCTCTTCACTCCAACTTTGATTTATGCTTGATATCCAAGTTTATAGAAGATTCTAATATCATTTCACTCTTGAAGAAAAAAAACGTTGTTGTCCATATATTAAGATTTCATTTTAATTTCAATTTAAATTGTTTCCTAGATGAGCATCCTTGCTTAGCATTTCATTAATCTACAAAAACAGCACATTAGAATTATAATAGACGATATCAATATATTCCATAATAAACTCATAAATTAAGCATGTATAAATTCAATTCAAATATGAATTTCGAATCCCTTATTAATATGGACATAAACAACAGCATCAAGAGTACTAATAATAGATAAGAGCATTGTTGTTTTATTTTTAAATTTGAAATCATTCCTTTAATGTTAAAATAATACATATATAATTTGCACAATAACTTTTCTAAAGAATAGGGATAATGGCATTGCAAATCACGTTGGGATAAAACATCATGTATTGAATTAAGAGGTTTTCAATGTAGGCTATCCTATAATATTGCACACCATATTATTATCAATTTAAATACAAATACTTTCTTAATATAAGTATATATGTCAGTCATTGCATTTAATATAAAAATCAAGTATTTATATATAAAAACCAGCAATTAACATATTAACAAAGGCTAACAAGTTATTCAAATTATTCAAACAAAATTATATTTAATAATAGAAAATGTTCAAGAAATTTTTTTAATTTTGTTAGTATGACTTGAGTCTTATTCATGATATTTTAGTATATAATTTTTTTTTTATCAATCACAAATAATATAATATATTTGTTGTTCAAGTTGATTGCTACTCCAAATTTTTTCTTTATGAACATTATTTAATCTCAAAGACTTTCCACTTTACTTATTATATTCATTTGGGACTGCAACACTAAATACACATATCAAAACACACTAATACATTTGGACTATTATTCCATAACCCAACTAATATTTTGTTAGACAATAAGCACAAATACTCAAGAGGGGATTGAATTGAGTATATAAACAACAATTGAAAATATTCGCGGAAATGTAAATTGCTTTGAATATAAATAACTCAAATATTTGTACTAGTATTTTTCCAAGGGCTTAAGTCAATTCTTAAGTACTTAAGAGGATCTTTTACTTCCCAAGACACTTGTTAAAAGATAAATAACAATAAAGTAAAAGAGTAGAGTTTAGAGGGCGATATGATATAATGTGGTTTGGCGCAGTCCTTGCCTACATCCACTCTTTCTCAATTCGCAATTGAAAAGTTTCACTAACACCAAGCTTCAAGGTGCTTGATAAATCACTACAACAAAGAGCTCTTGACCTCAACACCTCACGATATCACTACGATAATCCACTCTACTCGAAATAATCACAACTTTAAGAATTTTCGTTGAGTGCTTATCGTTTCCCTTACCGACTATAGTGTACTTCAAGACTTACGAATAAGATGTAAGAAATACAAGTTTTGGTATTGCTCTCAATAAGAAGTGTATGATTTACGAATAAAACTCTATGAACCAAATGTGTATATCTCTCAAATATGTGTATAAAACACTATAAAAAACAAGTATATTGATGAGAAAAGATTAGAATTATCAAGTGTATGAAATCAGGTCTCAAACCACCTATTTATAGCACTCCAAAGAAATTAGGACGTTGCTAATTAAGTGGAAATGAGTAATTATGTCAAAAACTAGCCGTTTATGCATTTAAAACACTTGGGTATTGATACTTACTTTTGGGTATCGATACTCATGTGACCGTTGAGTCAAAAATTTGAATTTTGACTCTGGATATCGCTACTCACTTCATGGGTATCGTTACCCACGGCGTTACTGCCTGAGTAAAGTTACTCCAGGGTGGGTAACATTACCCACAGTGGAAAGTAGGTCAAAAACGTTTTATTCTTCAAAGAAATTATTCTAAACTTGTTATAATCATCTCCTAAGACTTTGTAGCTTTGAAAACAAGTTTCCAAACATTTTTGGCTAGTATATATAATATGGTTTTGTTATAAAACAAAAACTTTCGAAAACTCTTTGTAAAACGTTTCTTAAAACATTTTCCAAGTGCGCGTGTGAGAAAGATATATATCTTTGGTTCTTGACAAGATAAATACCTAAGTCCTAAAACATCTTCAATCTTGCGGACTTTGTTTTCTTGTCGTTGTTGTTTTGCTTGTAAAACGAATCCTCAATTCTTCAATGGTTGTCATTTATCAAACTTAAACAAAATAAACTTTGCATATATTGTAACATGATTTACATGTTTGTCATCATCAAATATTCAATATTAAATTTGAACTCAATAGTTGGTTTCACAAATAAAATCATTCTTGGGAGAGTAGAATATACAGATCATTTTCAATTTATGGAATGTCAGGGGTCTCCTCAAACTCTAACAATTCCTGCAAAAAACTCTCATGTCTTCTTGGGCACCAATTGATAGCTGGCGCCTTCCACCTCAGTAAGTTGAGAGAGAATCATTATTGCAGAAAAAAACTATTAGATCGGTTCTAAATTATCTTAAAATCAGTTTACATTGTCCGAGATGAAATAAATTTATGAATAAAGAGTCTTTTAATAAACCTATTTAAACAAGCATTCACAAGATAATTAATTGTTGTATACTCCAAATGAGTATGAGAAATTCTAATAGAACAAAATCATATTAGGGCACAAAAAAAAACTCTAACAAAACACTAGAAGAACTTTATTTGAACAAAAAAAAACACTAACAAGACACAAAAAAACCCTAAAAGGTCACAAGAGAAAATCCTAAATAGAGCGCTATATTACAAGTTGATTGTTGATACTTGATACATAGATAGAATTAAAAAGTATATTAAATATTAAGAATATAAATTAAACATTAAAAATAATCTTAAAACTTTCTTACAATTATAAAGGGAAAAAACCATTATTTTTTTTAATAATACCTGTTTCTGATATGAAATTTGGTTTAAAAGAAGAAAAAGGAAAAACGAAGGGTTTAGAACATAATCATGAACTCCCTTATCTAAAACCCTAATTACACAAACATTAAGAGGCGGTAGAATCTTTCTCATATTATTTCCTGTTGAGGGTAGTCTTTTCATATCCATGTAAATGAAGTCATACGCAGTTCCTAATTTGTCTTACATTGCCACCCAAAAAAAGGGTTTAATGAGTAATATATGTCGATACAGTAAAAGATATCGTGCTTTATTATTTATAGGTTCCTATATTATATGATATTATATTATATTATTTTTGCCCTTTTCCTTTTAACTTATTCCAAGCACTAATTATTTTCGTTTCATTTCACACATGAACACCATTTGATTTCACACACACACAAAGGCGGGAAAAGAAAAGGAGGTTTAATTTGGAATAAAAGTTTGCTAAAACATCTAACTTTCCTCTCATTAGTGTATCTTATATTTTGTTGTTCTAAAATGCAAATGGGAAAAGGTTTTGCCGTTTCTAGTTATAAGTATATAGATTGGAAGTTTAAAGGACAACAATCTTTTAGGGAAGATTCTTGTCAAATTTGACAATGTTGTTACCAAACAAGATCCAAGATTTGGTTTATAAGGCTTGATAAGATTTTTTTTTTTTCCGAGTCATAAATTTCAGCCTAATAATGTGTTTAGGTGGATCAGTAGAAATATAGAAGGGAATGTCTTCACATAATAATATTAGAGGAATGTTTGGTAAATTCCCATAAATGGACTTATTCTTCTTTTATTTTTTTTATCTCCCACTTCTTTCAATTACTATTAACTTATGAATGTAAGTTTAGAGAAATTTGGTAAATTCACTAAAATGGATTTCCCCTTTTTTTTTCTTCTTATCTTCGTTGTTTTTATTCTTAATTTGTAAACATTATTTTGTGAAAGTTTGGTATTAGACTCTTAAAATAATAAATAATTAAAAAATATTTACATATTACTCAAAATTATTTATAAATCATCTAGAAGTTCTCGGCTATTATCTTTCTACAAAGACATCTTCGTGTGAATAATCATCATTTATTTATATCAATAAAGAATTAAAATTGTATACTTATGGAATACGATTATTACAAATTTCACTTTTTTTAAACTAGTTTGTTGAGTTCGTCATGCTCATTCAATCTCAATTCATATTATCTCATTCTATCTTTCATTACGAGAAGTGAATCATCTCAATTTCTTTTAATATTAATATAAAAAGAAAAATATCACAGTTAACATTGTATGTCAACCGAGAGAAAAAAATTAAAAGTTCATCCTACAAAAACAAGGGAAGACAATGACTTGTTTTATCCAAAGATATTTTTTCATTGTCTCTGCATTATTTTTTATCCTAAGATATTTACATGCCCTTATGTTTAGATTCATGTGCTAAGAGTCACCCTTGTGAGATGAAGTAATAAAATAAAAGATGAAAAAAAAATAATTGATGTTGTGTTGATGAATACACACCATAGACAGTGATATGATCACGCTTCCCTTTGACTGTGGGGGCTCCAAACTCTGAAGGATTCTCCAAGGTTTTGGAACTTTGTTGCAGCTCAATTAGATGAAACAGTGCATTCCTCATTTCATTTTTCCATTTGTCAAATTCAACAACAAAAGGGAAGGTACGAAAAAAAAAAGCCCCCCAAGACATATCACATCACTTTTTTTACACACAATTGGATATCATATTCTCTCACCCTTTTTGAAAGTTGTTACTACTCAATGATGATGGCTACCAACCAACTCAATAGTGGTTAGCTTAGTCGGGAGTTCGAATCTCATTTTATTTATGCATCAATCTAGTAGTCAATAATAAATCTTTAAATAAAATTTAGATCCGTAGCAGATTCGTTTTTGATAACTGTGGAAAAAAATTGAAAGTGTCAAAGAGAGGTTTGACATTGTTGGCTCTAAAATTGAGTTTATTTAAATTTGGAACAGAGGAGAACAGAGTATTGAGCACATGGCGGTTTTGATTTGTTTGTTTTTTCAGAAATGGGAAAGGAGGAGCAAAGACAAGAGAGATATTCACAAATGGTAACAAAGCATGGGCATGGGTTAGAAAGAAAAGAACCCATTGAATGAATGATTCTTTTCTTCACATTGAATGAATGATTCTTTTCTTCACATTCAAGAGATCCCTTCCCTTCAATTTGGAATTGGGTCAGTAGAGGTCAGACAATTACTTTCTTCAAATCAAACATTGGCGGCAGAAAATAATCAACTATGTACATTATATTTTAATATAATATATGTATATTTAGACATATTTTTCTTGTGTCATAATAACAATAATATCTTATCTATCTCACCGGATTGTGTGTACTCTGCAGACTGAATAAAGTTAATGAATTTTATCATACATAAATTGTGTTTAACAACCTCAAGGACTTTAACTAGATTGAAGAAATGTCCGGTACTAGGTTTTTGAGTCTACTAGGAACAAATATATTGCTATTTTTACCATAAAAAATTATTTATAAATGAATGAAATTAGTTTTATTCCCAGAAAATAATATTCTTATGACAAAATTATTCAAACGTCTATTTGAATTTTTATTTAAGATACAAAAAAAGAAAAAAATAGGGGAAATGAAAATAATATATAAAAATTTTAATATTCCACTGTAATAGGAAAAAATTAAAAAAAAAAGAAAAACAAATAACGCAAACAAATACGGAAAATTTTTAATATGGGTTTTTATTTAAAGTAATGTGTTCTATCTATTTAAATGCCTAAAAATATTTAAAATTATTCACTAAAATAGTTTTTGCACATATGAACAAAAACTCATCACAAACTCAAATTGTATATATAAATTAAGGTGAATACTATCCAACCCCCTTCAAATTAGAGGGTAATTTATTCCCTTTAACTTATTTGATTCTCATTGGTTCAAAAATGTTGGAGGGTGTAGTTAACTTTAATCATTTATTTTACTATAATTTTACTAACCTAATCTATTAATTATAATTGGACCCCTTATACAATTAATCAATAATTTTACCTAAATTTTATATTGTAATTTTTTATTTTTCATAATCCATAAATTTTATTTTTTCTTTTAAAAAAATAAAAACATGTGGTTCTTATTATCTTCTTTGCACATAATCTCTATTCTCCTTCAAAACACAGGCCGCCCGCAGGAAAATCCTTCTTTTGTTCGTGATACGAAGCTTTCATATGTTAACAAAAACTCTTCGGTGATTTTTAAAAAGAAAAATCATTAATATCATGTTTTATTGTATAAGCCTAAATGATTTGGAACATATGTGCATACAGTGAAATTTGTGAGTACTCTTTATTCTATACATGAGTGGTTGAAGTATTTTATTTTATTTTAATTTACTTTTAAAGTAAAATTTGTGAGTACTCTTCATTTTATGCATGTAAAGACCTTTTCATTATAGAATTGTCCATGATTTATACCCAGTTTATTTTCGAGAGAATACTTACATGGATTAAAAGGAAGTGGGAGAATTCGGGTTAGAGATAATGAAAAAAAGAAATAAAACATTAATTACAGTTTCACTAATGATGGGAAATAATTAAACAAAAAAGAGCCATCACTTATGCCCCAGACGCAAGCCCATGTATCTTCTTTAGAACACGGCAGTCTTATTTTGAAGGAGGATAGGATTGGATTCTTCGAAAAAATAACTAACAACAATCACACGTTTCTATTTTTTTTTAAAATAAAAAAATTTATGAATTGTGAAAAAAAAAAAGAGAAAATTACATGTTTGTATAAAATTATTTATTAATTACAAAAGGAGTCCAACTGTAATTAATAGGTTGTGTTAGTAAAATTAGAGTAAAATAAAAAATTAATAAAGTTGACTACACCTAATTATTTTTAAATCAATGAGATTCAAATAAGTCATAGAGGGTAAATTATCCTCTAATTTAGAAGGGTTGGGTAGCATTTACCATAAATTAAAAATTTTGTGTTCAACTCTCACATTCATAGTAAATCTTATGAAATACAATATTATATAAGAGGTAGAGATTAGTCGAATAAAATTACACTTAAATCCTAATTATTCATATCAGATTGAGTTGTTAATTCTACCCGAATAGATTGGGCTGAATTGAATATTATTGAATGGTGAATATTTTAATGAAGACATCATCATTGTCCTCTTGTGAAGATTTTTCAGTTTGATTATTGGATGAAGAATTAGATAAGTTAATTTTATTATGTTATAAAAGTATTACATTTACAAAAAATGCTACAATTTTTTTTAAATCGTTACTTTTTCTCATAAATTCGTGTGGTTAAATATTAAATCTTCGTGAAAAGATGCTGTTGTTATCTTTCCGGCAGTAATTACCTTCACGAATGGGGTTAATTTTCACACCTCAGTATGAATCATCCTTTACCAAAATACAATAAACACTAGAAATATATTATCAAATTATATAAACCACCATAAACTACTCTCCATATAAATGGTGAAAGACAATGACAATAGAAATATATTATCAAATGACATAAACCACCACCGTCGTCGGCTGAACTGAAATAGTATATACTCTAAATGTGTTACCTCGTGAATATTTTTATAACTAATTTTTTTACAAAAATACCTTTTAGTCCCTAATAGGCTAATATATATGTTTTATTATATATACTACCAAAAGATAGCTAGCACTTTCTATTTGACTTTGTGATGTTGATGTAAACCACTACTATATATATTCCTAACATAGAAGGAGTGTCTAATCGCAATTAATAATATTTGACTCTATATTTATATATTATCATTAATATTAAAAATATTATATATTTTATTATGATTTTTCCTACATTCCACAAACACATGTCACGACAATTTGTGTGCCTCTATAAATACCAAACCACATCAATGCTCATAGCCTAATAATCCCACACACACATCATTTTTTTTTTTTTTTTTTTTTGAGCTCATTCTCATCATGGCAATAAGCTGGAGGGTTTTGTGCTTTGTTGTTCTCTTCACCTCAATTTTGATCCGGCAAGAGGCTCGTCCGGTTCCTTCGCCACCACGGCCGCCACCGAGCAGCGGTGGACACCGTGTGTTTGTAGAACATGCGAAAGAAATGTTGAAGGAAATCATAAGGAGGAAGCAGTTGCTGGGAACACAATACAAGATCAATAGACTTAGCCCAGGTGGTCCTAATCCTCATCATCATCGCTAATAATAATAATAATAATAATAATAATAATAATAATAATAATAATAGCCATACATTATTCTATCTTTAGGGTTATAGGATCATTATTGTTCCTCCAAAATAATCATCCCAATTCTTTGTGATTATTGTACTATTATTGTTGATGCATTTTTGTATCATTATTGAGCTGATGAATAGAAAAAAATCAATAAATTAAGGGGGTAGTGTTGAGTGTCATAGCTAGCTAGAATTATTTTTAAGCATTAAGCAGCTGCATTTGGAAACTTCCACTTTTTATGTTTTAGGTAGTTGGAGCATAGTGGTAAGATTATATTGGTCACATTTTGTATAAATTTTATAAATAGGTTACCTTTTTTTCATTTGATCTTCTTATGTATTGAACTTTATGTATGTTGTTATTTAATATTGAAGCTTCTATTTTTTTTTTCCTTGAAAACGATTTTCTTTTGTAGTTAGTCACTCTCAAGTTTGAATAAAAGAAGAAAGTTGGGTTAACTTGTTGACTATAAGCATAAAAGTATAAAACTTTGTTAAATATATGATTTTTCTTAAAAATATGTGAGGATTCACATTTTATTTTATTTTAATTTTTTTAGGATATAAGAGGTAAAATTTATATTATAATTTTTTTTTATATTTATATCAACTTATATTTGTATCAAATAATTTTCTGTCAGAGATATGAAAATAAATTAAAATTTAGATATTATTATCATTATTATTTGTTATTTATTAAAAGTGTACGTAAACTCTAAGATAAAATAAACCAGTACATTACTATAACAAAAGTAATGGTATTTGGATTAATTTTTAGACACTAATATCTCAATAACCACCAATTAATAAATATTAAATGATTTTTTATTTTTAACTAAAAATGTTAGGTTATCCGTTAGTTCCCTAATATTCCACCAATAAATTTTGTCTAAAAAAATAAATTTATATATAAACGGCACAACAATATAAAATTGATGATTGAAATATTAGTGCGTACACTGCCTATAACACCAAATCAAAACATTGTGTTCAAGTATTATTGGTCCTATCATAACACATGTATGATTTACTTTTACTTGCCGCTTCACTCCCTCAACCCTATTGCAAATTAAACATGTCAAATAAAAATAAAAAACAATTGCTTTGAGCAAGTTTTTGAAACAAAATTTTGCTAGTGGGGAAAAAAACCAAACTACCCCCTACAAAACATGTCATGTGCTAACTGCTAAGTATCATGTGTTAGTTTAAGAAGAAGAAGGTTCATGATCTATCCCAATGAGTGCTTCTTAACTTTTCAGAAAAAGGGTATAGGTGAGTGTTCTGAACCTTCTCTTCAGCCTTAGCCATTTTGGGCAATCAGGCTTCTGCCTTCTAAGCACATGTCCAAACTTCAAAGCAATACTGATGAAATAAATAAGACTTTGCATTCCTCATCACATGTAAAGAACATTCAATCATTCAAATATTCAACAGGGTTTTTGGGGGGGCCAAAATTTAGTAGGTCAACTTTGAATTTTGAAATTACTTTAAATAAGTTACCATTATACTATTTGTATACATATTTTACTCAATCAAGTTTAACCAAACAGTTTTAATCCAGTCTTATAAAAAAATGTGTATACGCGCACTCCAGCTATGTGCGTTCTTCTTCTTCCTCCTCCTCTTCCTCTTACGCTACCGCCGTCGTCGTCGTCGTCATTATTGTCGTCGTCGCCATCTTCTTCTTCTTCATTTCAAACCGAAATTTACTTTTATTTTGAATCGAAATTTGCTTTCATTAGAACGTGAAGAACTCGTTAAAAATTGAAATATAAACTTCATATTCTAGAAATGAACCGAAATATATATACTGCTAAATCGAACACAAAATAACAAACAACAACAAGCTAAATTTTCTAGTATACATATCAATAACATGAACATAAACAACACTAATTGATTAAAGAATATTAAAATAGGTACAGGAGGAATAAATAACAAAATTAAGAATGAAAGCAACAGAGAAGAAGAAGAAGAACACAATGGAGAAGAGAAAAGAAGAAGATGTTGATGATGATGATGAAGACAACGACGCTGACGCAGGAATGATGGTGATGACGCAGAAGAATATGAGACATAGAAGAAGGAGAAATGAACCGAAATATACTAATAAATAAACACAAAATAGCAAATAACAAATTGAATTTTCTTGTAAGAACAAAAAAGAATAAAGAAGAAAGAAGAAATTAACTGAAATATACTATTGAAACGAACAAAAATATACTACTAAATCAAATACAAAACAACAAACAATAATAAGTTGAATAAAATAACTTAGGAGGAACAAACAACAAAATTAAGAATGAAAGCGAGAAAGAAAAAGAACAACAACAACGAAATGGAGAAGAATGAAGAAAAAGATGACGACGACGACGTTGACGTAGATAGAAAAGAAGAAAGAAGAAGAAAAAGGAGGACGAGGAAGAAAGAAGAAGAGAAACATTGTTAGTTGTGAGTGAGAGAAGCGTATGAAATAAAATAATTTAGTTGGACTTAATTGCTTAAATTGTTTGCTCACATAGAACTATTGAATAAGTTATTAAAAGGTAAAAAATCAACTTTCTTCTTGCTTTGATATTAATTATGTTTTCTTTTCTCTCCTAATAATCAAGAGTGAAACCCACTAACACAATGTGTAGTTTTAAAATTTAAATGGAGAAAACCTAGTTAAACACTTAAACAACTAGCTATTAAATCAATTGGGGTTGATTTAGATAGTGGTTAGTTACTAATTTGCTTAAGCAAGTATTGGAGATTCGAATCCTGCCTTGTGTATGTAATAACTCATTGGCCAGCGACAAACTCTTAAATAGAGTTCAAATTCATAGAGAATTAGTCCTTAACCTGTCGAATAGGAGATATTAAAAAAAAAAAAAAAAGCAACTAGCTATTAGTAACTCGGATTAGTAGGTGCGTGGTGGGGCCCTAAAGGATCCTGTTATCAACCGATTAAGATTGGGAACTAAAACAATTAGATTGAATTTGACACTGGTCGTCGTTAATCAATAAACTATGTTACACTACGTTTACATTAGTAGTGGTATTCTGGATTCTGGATATTATTCAATATATATAGTCAATAGTCAATTACTCATTATTAATTCTTCCGAAAGTCAAGATGCCTTTTCTCTTCTTTTTTTTTTTTTTTCATTTTAGATGGCGGTTATTAATTGATTGGGTTAGTATATTCTACCCATAGAATATAATTAAGGAATTATATTTTTGGAGCTATTTCAATTTTCTTTTACATGTGATTTATAAAAAAAAAAAAAAGACAATTTTTTTCCTCTTACTTTTATTTCAAACTTCCTACTTGGATTTCAAATGTTCTCATTTTGAAGAGTTTCATATTTTTTTCCCTTGCACTTATGAAGTAATAAATGTTAAACGTGCAATGTTAATTTTCAAGATCTTTTTTTTATTTTGGTTAAATGTTCAATCGCATCGGTCAATTGTACTTAATAGAGCATTTTTGTTTATCAAGTTAAACTTATAATACAAATTCTTAATTCCTAGCTATATTCCTTTTGATACATTTGAAGTATATAATAGATAGTATAACATTAATTTATTGACTTACAATAAATCTTTAAATAAAATTAACTTAAATTTATTACGAATTAATCTTTAATCTCTTGGACAAAAAAATTCTGAATTATATATATATATATATATATCATGTTACTTGATGCGCAAACCTTACATTGGAAACATTTGCATAAGAAGAAGGATAAGATTAATTAGTAAACTAATAGTGGTACTCATATGTGTGCTTGATCTAAAGAGTGGGGTGACAATGTTTAGGGATTTCAAAATTAAAGCTAAAGGGTAAGTGGCACATTTTGTGGGTCGGTTGTTTTATGAGAAAACTTTCTGTTGTCAAATGATGACCACTTTCTTTCGGTCACATAAGAAAAAAAAAATATATGCATACTTATACACTTCTATTTTCCATATATATACATACATTATGCAACAACCATCAAATTTCAAATACTTATTATTTATAACCATCATTGCTTGTTTGTTAGAAAGAAAAAAAGAAAATATTTTATATTCCATGGCGGCTTATAACTTATTAAGTAAAAACAACGAGGGCAATTCTCTATGGGCATGGCTTATTGGGACCAAATAAAGTTCATTTTCTTTAAGAGAAAGCCATCACCTTCTCGAGGATATCTTTGTTGGTGAAGGCTACCCACATTGCATTGCATATCCCTCAACATTATATTCTTTTATTCTTATATATGTTCTTTTCCAAGGATAATGTTTTTCAAAGTTTTTTTTTCTTCTTTTCTTGAAAGGGATAATGTTTTCAAAGTTAACCGTACCAAATATAATTGTGATGTATGTATTAATAATATAACAAACATTATATTTCTTACTATTATACAATAATTATACATTATACAATAATTCTATGTGAACAAGTGGTTTTGGCCAACCAAGTTCAACCAAGTCATTTATTTTTATACTAAATAGAAAATTATTTCAATGTCAAATAAAACCTTATTTATGTGTAATTTTTTATACTATTTGGCACCAAAATAATATTCTACTTAGTATAGAAATGAATCACTTGGTTGAACTTGGTTAGTCAAAACCACTTGTTCAAATAGCATTACCCTATTGTATATATGATATTTCAATCGGATTTATTAATATGTATTAAACATAAAAGTAACTATTTTACTAATTTCAATATATAATTGGCTGAAAATGGTAAAGCTTTTTAAGTATAGAGTTTAAATAGTCACAACAACAAATATTTCAACCCCGCTAGATGAACAATATTAGCAGTTTTTTGAAGGCAATTTATCATATTTAGCGGCAATTTCAAAGAAAACACCATGGAATAGAAGAGTTTAGCGGCGATTCTTAAATGGCTGCAAAATGCATCGCCATCATATTTTGTGTTTCGTAGCAGTTGTTCCGGTGATTGTGAAAAACCGCCGCAAATTGTTTAGCAACACCGTTATAGGCGGCGATTAGGTAATTGCCACAAAATCGTTTCACGTGTTAAAACTGTCGCAAAAAAAAAAAAAAAAAACCCACTAAATTTCGCTTTCTTGTAGTGAGTATATTAGATAATAAGGGTAGTTATGTTGTTAATTAGATAAAATAAGAGTTATGAGTTTTTTTAAAAAATTAGGATATCTCTATTATTGACAATAGGGACTTTCTTCGTTGTGGAAGCTAAGCAATTCAGAAAAATGAAAAAATTGACTTAATAACTTTCTTTTTTTCTGAAAACGAAATGTATAAGAAATTCCTCTAAATTACAAGATATGCCATTGTAAGCCCTTTTTTAGGCAAGAGACTTTTTTTATTTCAAAGACTCTAACTGGAGACCACCGACTAATAAGTCACTAATTATACATTAATATTTATTAAAAATATCTTTTTTTTAGGTGTCTCTATATTTGTGTGTTATTTTATAACTAGGGTTGATAATAGTAATACTTAATTCAGCTACTACATTGACACACGAGTCATTTTAGTCACCAAAACTATCAAATATAAACGTTGAATTGATCAAATTACTTCTCATATATATGATTTTTGTTGGTGATAACTTACCATGTTAAGTGCCATATCTCATATGATACATTAAACATGGCAACACATGACATACCACATAATCATCAATCAATAATATAATTTTGTGCCACATGACTTGCATTTAATATGTCACAATGTTTGATAGACTATTTTAACTTAAAATCGACATTATTCTGAGTGATTAAAATAACTCATGTATATTGCAAAGATAATGTCGCCCAAAAAATTACATAAGATAATTCTAAATTATTTTCTTATAACATTACCCTAACCCTTGTATATAACTAACCAAAATCTTCATCTCTAAGAAAAAAGAAATTGTTTTTTTAAGTAGGACAGGAAGTTAAGGTCTGATCCAACTAACATGTTAGTTTTGATACAAACCGACAAACCGTTAGGGATAAAGCCTACTTTAATTCAAGGAGGTGCCGCAACAAGTCATTAAACTAAAGTAGGAATTCAAGGATAATCTATAAAACTGGTTGTCTCCTGTTAAATCTTACTTTAATTCATTCATTCATTTATCTTATGTTGATTTAGATCAGAATCAGTCTGACGATAATTCAAGTGGATGTCATAACATTTCGATTTAATACTTCAACATACAAACAAGTAACATAATGCACCGATTAGATCATAAACTGGTTATGTTGTCGGTATTTTTTTATTTTTATTTTTTTGAGATTGTTATGTTGTCGGTTTAAGTATTTCTTTCTAACTTGAGTAATTTATTTATTAAATTATGATCAGAATATTTCATTAATATTTGTATCTTATGAAAGATAGTAGGGGAGAGAGACAAATAAAAAATTTCAAATTTAAAGACTAGAGATTTAACTACTAAATTATAAGTTTAACTATTGTTGCATTAGTTCAATTTTCAATTTAGCTTCTAAAATATTATACCACACATTGTCGGATAAGATATGATTTTTTATGAAATATACAACGTTAATGTATGCTTGTCAATTAAAAAAAAAAAGTATGACTATCTTTTTTAGAAAATATATTTTCTTTGTACCACAATATTAGAAGATATATTTTCTTTGTACCATAAAGGTTGAATTATCAAGCTTAACCATTGGGCGGCATCCCATTGTCCACTTACAAAATGTATGGAGATATGCTAAAGAATAAATGAAAGCCATGGTTAATTGTTATATATTCATAATATTAAAGAATTCTATTTTATTATCTAATTAGTTGAACTAATAGGTACAATATAATTTCTCTTTTGTTTTTTGCTTAATGCAATAACAATTTTTGTAACAGAAATTCTTACTTTTATAGGCTACAACTTACAACATTTAATTCACCAAAAGAAGTTTTTACTTTCTTTTATTTATTTATTTTGGCTTGTCCGGGTTTCAAAGTTTTGCCTCAACTAATCCGAACCTAAGATTGACGAATCTCCCAATAGAAATAGATGCATCCATTAGGTTTTGAAATCAAGACCTAATTAAGCTAATTTGAACTGCATACTACTCGAACCAGCCCCTCCAGGTAAAAGAAGGGTTTTATCTTGAAAGAAATCCTATGGAATGTGCCAAAACACACTTTGTGTAATTGCGTATATGGCCATATAAATACAAAGACGGCATGTAAGCCAAATAATATGAGCTCTTGTCTGAGGCAATTCTGGCGTGGCCCATGTGATTTGTGGAGGAGAAAAGCACACACATAAACATAATAATACATTAATATGACGCAAAATTGCAAAAGGATTTGGAGTGGACTCTAAGGAATCTGCCCTCTAATGCTCTTTCTTTTCTTATTTTCTTGTATTTTTCTCCCCTCTATTAATGGAGTCTATAAAATAATGGATTTAGAGATGAGAAGGACAACATAAGCTGAATAGTAGGCTTAGGTGGCTAATGTTTAATGGGAGGATGAATCAACAAGTGACGGTTGATCCAGGTGGTAAATAATCAAATTAAATGAATTATATGCATATAATGCAATTAGGAGTAGTAGACACTTATATACATTTATAGAAATAGATTGAACCTTATACGGAAAATTGAATGAAAACCCAAAAGAGATATAAGACAAGCTGTTTTGGATTATTGGAATATGCTTACAAGGCTTCCCAATAAAGCTCTTATTTAGTAAATGGAATTCCAAGAGTCCCTTCCCACATGCATCACATTCAGCCTCGGATACATGTGTATATAAATGGGTATGCCATTCTTATACTTCAAGCCACCCTCACTCACTCATTCACTATCTCTAATTCTCATTATAAGCATTCTAGAGGTTATTGTTCTTGCTTCTTGTTGCAAGAAAATGGCTATTACTTCAATGATGCCAAGAAGAGTGTTTGTTATTCTCTTCATGGTGGTTGTTGTAGTTTCATTGCTTGTAGTGAGATCAGAGGGAAGACAGTTCCCTGATTACAAAAACACTATTAGGAATAAAAGGATTAATAGTGAGGTTCTCTTACGTGACTTAGTCAACAATGCACAAAGAAGTATAGAGTATCACAGGAAGAGGTTAATGCTGGGGGCAGACAAAGTGTTGAGAGTGTCACCGGCTGGTCCAGATCCTCAACATCACTAGGGTTATCAAGAAATATGTTATTTGCATGTGTTTTGTGCTGCCACTCTTAGGCGTTTATGTATTTTATCTATTGAAGCATTTGACAATTTTTGTCAACATTTTAGTGTCCACAATATATTTTCGATTTTTTGCCTTTTGGATGATAATTTTTTTTATTTTGTCAGACAAGTTCGACAGCTCCTAATCTTAGACATTACAACATTACAAACCAATCCACACTACATACTCACACACACAGCACTAAAGATTCTTATTCACTACCAAGTTTTGAACTCGGGTACACCTATTGCAAAGCAGAGAATGTCACCACTAGACTAAGTCCTTCCGTGCCTTTCCGAATGATACTTGATTGAAACCACAATAATATAGACTCGCATTTTGTGTAAAAGTTTACACAACAAACCTCACCATCAATATTTTATTGTGAGCTAATTTCTATGGAAAAAATTGATGGTTGAGATTTTGTATCAAAACTTTTACACCAAAACTTTTCCTGAGAATGAATCCCTTATATAAAAAAATATTGCATTGCTTTTTGTTCATTTTTATCATGAATTAAATAGGTGGAGTCAACTATATAAAGAAGTTATCTAACCAATAAAAATATTAAGAAGTTCCATATAAAAAGATTCATTCCTATTGACTTATTATAGGTAGAGGATACTTTGAGTGACTAGACAGTTTTGTCTTTTGCATAATTTTATCTTGAAATAAGCATGACTTCTAGGTTGCTTTTTATCTGAATAGGAACTTATCCTTATAAGCATAAGCTGAGTTCAGTAATAAAGGAAAAAAGTATCCATCATTCACTACCCGAAAGAATACATTTTATCTTAAATGCTAAAAGATTTATGCTATTTCGTATCAGCATCTAAAGATGTCTGTTATCAAGTTGGTATAATGCTCACCAATGCATCAATCAAATCCATCCCCCCAGATATATTTTATTTGTAATATTAGTGCTTCAACCTCGAATTATGTATATTTCAAAGAGTAAACTACTAAAAAATGCAATTTAAGAGATCTAGGTACCAACAAAAACAACTCAAGAGGAAAACGACCAAAAACTCTTAACAAAAACAAAGCCTTATCTCACTATAGCTGAGGACAAAAAACTCTCGGTAGATTTAAAATTTTGACAAGAATAACTAATCCTCAAATAGATCCATTTTTGTTGATTGAAAAGGCTGATGTGGAAAACACGAATTCTTACCAGGCAATCTTACATGATCCCCTTCATCTTTTCTGTCAGCAGATCAGGATTATTTGACGATTGGCCACTTTTGTCAACTTTAAAAATCTCTCAGGTGCAATTTTATCGTTTTCATCTTTTGAAGTTATTTTCGTCCGCACATAAATCTTTTGGGTGAACTTTTGGTAATTTACTCGTTATTAGACCTATGAAACTAATCTGCAATAATAACCTACTAGAATCATAAAACTAGTGATATTGAGGATCTGACCCAGTAAGGGATGATACACCCCAATTTTCTTACCCCTAACATTCAACTCTCTTGGTAATACTGTTAAGAAGGCCACTAGTAATCCTTTTACTAATGTTTTGAGTACTCAGTACAAGCAATGGAGCTATAAGCCTATAATTAGAAACAGAACAAATTTACTTGGCATAACTGAAGTAACCATTTTTCTTAGAGTAACTCAAATTTCAAGAAAACAGTTAGCTTGAATGTGTTAACCTTCAATCAAGTACAATTTCTAGCAATTAGATGGAAGAGGGTACTGATATATAGTACCTCCATTTTGTTCAAGGACCTAAGTTAATACCATTGAACATTTGGACTTGCATGGCCCTTGGAAGCCATGGCATACTAATCAAGCATGTAAGTGTGCTTGTGTATTCATCATAAATCAAATCAGAGATGTTTGAAATAATAATTTACATGTTCGACATGTTCATGAGTCTATCCAGTTATGCTTGCATTGTATTGTTTGATCTAAGTAATAAAACCAATAATGCTCAGGAATCAAGATTATGCAGAATTTTACGAGAAAAATCCCTTTCTTTACTCTTTTAATTATGTAGATAAAATAAAGAAGTGAATAATTTTAAAAAGATAATAAAAAATTAGATAAATACTCATCTCAAACAAAATAGCCAAACATCTATATGTCCTTCCTTCCATGACTTGAAAACTAATTAGCACCAAAAACATAAATATTTTCTTCTTTTTATTTAAGAAGGGTTGTTATCTTCATCTTTTTGTTAGTATTAAAAGTGCATTGATCTAAATTGCCCCAAAAATTAATAGTGATGTATAACAAGGAACAAAAAGAGCATATATAAAATCTTTTGTTGCTATAAATGTTAAAATCTTTTAATTCAAGAGTAAAAAATTATCATCTTCCTTGATAGAAAATGCAGCAATTCTTAAATATTTGTAAATTAAGATACCTAAGGAGCTCCTTTCAGACTCTCTCGTAATTTGCTTCTATTGGATTTACCACTCTCTGCATCCCACTGCAATGGAAATAAACAAGAAATATTGCATTCAGTTAACGGTTCAGCCGTTCAGGTCTCAATTCAACTTAATGTACAAAAACAATTTAGAAAAATGGCACAGGTAAGTGTGTAATGATGAAATTAAAAATAAAAGTTACTATTTCTTTATTTTCTTGTAATGAATTGAACTGAACTTCATAAAGTCAATTTTTTGTTACAACAAATTATTATAAAAGAAGAAGCAGCAACAACATAACTCAAAAAATTTTAGTTATAATACTCTTTTCTTCGTAATTTCAAACTGAGTAAGGATAGTTGAACAAAAAATAATTGAGAAATGATAAATTCTTATAATTGGCACATCTAAAAATCTTCTAATCCAAATCCCACTTGCATCTACTGAATAATCCTTAGATATTGTATAAATCATAACTCATGCCATTCTAAATGATGTTTTGATTTAGGACAATTAATAGGCCTATCATTAGAATATAGAAGATCATTAACACTATCAATTTTGAGGCCAATTGATAATGAATGCAGAAAGAGAAGCTCCATTACTTCACCTTTGGGTCTTCCCTATCCAGTCGAGAATATGAGAACAATCTTCCCGCCTCACAAAATGCCTTCACAAGAAAGGAAATGTTAATGTTGTTGCAGGCAACGAAGATATTCAATACTGTGTTTGTATAAATATGTTCTGCACACAAGAGAAACTACCTGTTTCTGGTTCTGTAAGACTTAATTAAATTAGCTTCTCGGTGATTAGTAATATCCCTTGGCATTCTTAGGTTCTCGGGCACAACAAGACTTCCACTCTTGTTCTTGTATGAATCAACAATGAAGTTGAGTACTGTTTCCTGCCATGAGTTGTTCATCTCAAGATCAGCATAAGGTAACAGAAAAATAAATGGATGGGGAAAAAGAAAGAAAAGGAATTTAATTGTGTTTGGCGCAGCAGCACTAGAAAAAGCAAATAGCTAGAAAAAGTTTATCTAAAACCATAACAATAAGGTTATGATCTTCTAAATTGATGAGATCAGAAATTCAAATAAAGAAAACAATCTTAAAAACTTTCCCTAAATGTTACCAGTTAGGACATAAAGAAATGTTGGTAACAGTAACTAATGCAGAATTTAAGTTGGTTTTTAGTAGTTCTAACATAAATATGAAATTACAAGATAATGATTATACACGCACATGCAGTAACGATCAGTGGCAAGAAAGGTTCAATAGTTATACCAGAGGTTTAGAAGCATCAAGCCAGTTGTATATTTTTTCATTTCGAAACCATGTCATCTGTCTCTTTGCAAAATTCCTACGGAGAAGTTTCAAGGAAGACATTCCCAAATAATCAATAATATGCACCAACGATAAATGGAAATCAAATACCAAAAAACAGAAGAGATGATGATAAGCAGGGGGAATACAAAAGAAAAAGGAAGCAACTGCTTTTTTTTTCAATAACTTCTTACACCATAGAGTGGTAGGAGCATTTAGTACCAAATAAGATTTAGTGTTGACACACAGCAGAGTGTAAGTAAATAAAAGAATAATTTTTTCTGCAACTGTTATCTTGTAGAAGTTAAGAATGCAATACCGTGATACTTTTTGAAATTCAGATAAGAACTTGTAAAATTCTCCTACTGAACTCTGACCATTTAGCTGTCTGCAACTTAATAAGTACTCCATGGCCTGGAATTAGTGAATCGTGTTAATAAAGAATCAATGCTATATAAATATTCCTGCTAGTTACTTACTCTATTTTATAGTAGGCCTTTTATACATATACACTGTTTTCATATTTTCATAACAGATGTTTCAATTTTTTGTTTATAATTATATTTTCAGCATGGATTAGAATATATGTTTATTTCCTTTAACATAACAGAACCCAGTTAAATTGTGGTTTAACCATAATATTACCCCAAAACCGTAAACCTCTCTCTTACAGTTTAAAGAACACTTCATTTCTCACACCATTTTGGTTCAATCACGTATAGTTTGAAAAGGAAAAAGAACTTTCCTATTTTACCTGTTGTGCAATGTGGATTATTCAGCCCTATTTCATGAATGAAAATTTGCTAATACAAACAGCTAAATGTATGTATAAAATGTATAGAGATAGTATACTTGTCTGTAACCAATTCCTCGAGTTGCAGAATTTGAATTTGGAAGAAGACCCAAATTAAGAAGCCATTGAGCCTCAGATAGAATGCCATCCCTTCCTGTAGCCAAAGTGAACTAAGACAATTATTGGAATTGAATATTTTGATGATAATGACAGATAACATAGCATGTAATATTATCAACATGGACCTTTTAATGACTAGTTGCTTGCAACTTGCAAGGAACATCGGTATCCAACAAGATAATTATATCTCAACAGAGAAGTAACACAGGAGAATGTTCAACAGAATGTATAGATCATGTTTGTTTCCGGTTTATGATATACCTAATAGCATTTCTTCACACCGATAATCAAGTGATTTATAGAGGTCAAGTCTTTTGACAGAAAGGAAAAAACACATAAACTCATAGTCCAAATCTGACGTATTGGTTTCTTCTGCTGTGCTTGTCCCAGAACCATCAGTAATATTAAGGTCATGCTGATCCCTGAAAGAATTATATGGTACCCGAAAAGCAGAAGGAGGTGACCCACTGGACTGCCATTGCAAAGAATAAAAAAGAGTAAATTTATGAATATATTTCAGATGGTAATTCATTCAAAACCATACATTTCAACTTTATATCCAAAGAAAAATTAAGAAGATTCTGCATTGAGAAGAATTAAGTTTAAGATACACCAGTTAAGGCTGGTATGATAATTGTTCTTGTGCTTATATCTGCACTCGTGCAATAAAATGAATGAGATATATAAAGGCCAAGAAATGGTATTCAAATATTAAACAAAAGATTTTTTTTCTTTTATTCCTGGAAGAGCTTTTGTCAAAGCCAGAAATGCTTAGAAGCCGATAATTCAGAGTTGCTAATGTGCAGGTTATAAAATTGCAAGCTTACCTTAATAATTTCCAAGCTACGCCGTAAGCGATACCAATCATTCACTGCTAAGAGTTGGGCCTTCGGATCACCTGCTTTTACCACCAACTGCACAGCTGCATCCCATTCTTCTTTTCTCTGCAGTTCAGCCAACTCTAGATGTACTTTGGATGTAATGTCCTGAGAGGCTATAGGCACATCTGGCTTTCCATATATGAACCTTTAAAATCAAAGTTCAAACAACAAAACCATAGGTATCCAAGCTGCCACATTAGATGGTTTATAACTAAATATGTATAAACAAGAAAGTCAATGATGCACTATAGGGCTATAGCAGCAGTTGATAGGAGTTTATGATGCTTGTTGAAATCATGGGTTTTAGGAAGGGAAGAAGGAAAATAACAAATAAGCAAATGAATAATATGAAAATGTGATATATAAGACAAAACCATTAATTCCTATGTGTACCAGTGGCAGATTGATAGTCCTGATTAGATAATTGAATAAACCGTAAACATAAGAAATTTTGGATAATCTAAGTTAGTTTATGATACTTAATAATTTTAAAAATAAATCCACAATGACATGAGATATTTTCCTCATTTCTAACAAGATTCCAAAGAAGGCAGCTAATACAACCTGTAGCTGCCTATCAGTGTTAACAAAGATTAGTGAATTACAATAATATCTTAGGGATATATCCACATCCTTTAAGAACACAAGTCTGCAGCAATTGGAAACGCATTGACAACATCTTTTTTTGTTGATTTCCAATTATATTGATGTCAAACCAAGCTTTTCCTACCCTTTTTCATTAGCAGGTTGCAAAATAAGAAAAGTGTTTCATTTCCTAATGTATGCTTTCATATTGCCTTGTTATTGATACATTATACAACTGCAGCACTACAAATAAGGAGTTCCCTTTGAAACGATAATTAGTAACAAATAAGAAGTAGAAAAAGGCATACCATCTTAAATACAGTCCGGTGCCCCCGACAACTATGGGAACACGTCCTTTGTCAAGAATAGATCTTGTAGCTTGTCTTGCATCCTCAAAAAACTGTCCAACAGAATAGTCTGATAAATAATAATTAGTTTTACCGATGGAAAAAAGAAGCTCTACAAAGATCAAATATAATATGAACTAATATGCAATGACAAAAATCATAATGAATAGAAACTTAAACAATATAGCCAGCCAGCAGAAAACACACCTTCACATGGATGCAGTATGTCAACCAGATGATGTGGCACCTCCTGACAAGGGAACACAAATAGAAAAAGTGGTTTCAAATTATCTTAATGATATTTGCAGCTAAATAAAACTGGTTGCCAAATATCTAGTAACTGAGTACCAACACTAACTAGTAATGAAAATTTCACTAATACATATCAATTTCCAAAATTTGAGGACAACTATAGTTTGTTAAAAGGATAAAAAAAACAACAAATAATGAACATATTCTTAAAGAAATTTACATTTTCAAGACACTAAAAATGAATATATTTGATCAGCTCCATCATTCAGTATTTCACTACTTGAAGCAGTTAAAATCCTTGACATAGGTTGAATTTTTTGTGCTAGTACAGAGTACGGCCAAGAGATTATTAGAAAGTAAGCAAAGTATTCCATGGCCTTGTCCAAGACAAAGTCATCAATGCTTCAATGGCCCTCCAAAATAATTACACAATAACCACTGCATCCAAACTATTCATATTTGTACATTATTAGTCATTGAACTTCAGATTTCGGTTAAGAATTATCATAGCTGGGTGGAGAAAAAAAAATTCATATCATCCCTGCATAATTGACATTATCTTAAGAAAATAGAAGCTGGAGTTTTGTGAAGCTTGTTGAATATAGAGTAACCATGGACAGGAGGGGAAGAAACCATAAAGAATAATATTAAAGCAAGCTATGAACTAGCATGTGCATATGAATATGTCCAACTAATTATGAAGCTACCCTCTGTACATGTTTTTTCTTTGGAAAAATAAGTATATACTTGGTCATGAATTCTCTTTTTTTTTTCTCTTCTTCTCAGTCATCAAAACTTAAAATTGAAAAATTACATAGGCATTTGTCAAACATGAATCATTTGGACTTGGGGTCATTGTGTAATTATTAATAAAAAACTAAACGAAACAAAAGACCTTGTTTGTTGAGACTAAACCAGAATTCTACCATCTCATCACAGGTTATTGTCGTTAGACAGTATGTGAACTACCAGAAAAATTTCAAGTAAAATAGGTAGTGCATTTCCAAATGTCCCATCTGATTCAATTAATCAACTAATTACACCAAGCAATGTGATTTACTGAGAAAAATAAAGGAAAGGAGACATAACAGACAACCCATACAAAATTTCAGGGAACAAAGTGAAAATCTATCTAAAATAAATTAATGCAGAGCACCACATGATGTCACAGGTATGCACCTTTCTATCACTTTGGGAAGGCTTTGCAGATCCAATATCAAGACCCTGATATACCTGCGGCACAAGAAACCATTTTCATCAAACACTTGAAACAACTTGAAACCCTGATATTCCCTTAAAAAATCAGCCTAGTACCATTCTCATAACCGTTCACCGAAATATTATCTTGCTACAATTTAACATAACATGTTTCCCCTGCATAATAATAACAACGATTATAATAAGAATTTAATTTTAATACACTATCCGTGTAAAGCACCATGCCAGAAAAATTAACTAATTTTTACAATGACGGTTTATGTTGGCGCATCAAAATTAATCTCTTATCTACAAATCTAAGGTTTGGATGAACTAATAATTTTCGCTCTTTTTGACCAATCTCTGAAAACTCTTGACAATAATTCTAACACAAATAACTCTAACAATGAAATATTACTACTACTACTACTACTTCTAACAATAATAACATAATAATTTCTCAATAGCTGAAGTCCAAAAGTAAACTCAACAGCATTTTTTCCCTAAACAGGTGAGCCTTGAAATCCAGAATTCTAAAAAACTAAAACTAGCAAGGCCTTCAACAACAACAACAAGAATTTCAAATTATCAAAGAGAACAAGAAAAAGCGCCAAAAAATGTTAGTTCTGTTATCAAAACCTGGATAGAGTCAGCGCTGACGATTTCCCCGTTGAGGCGCTTGGCGAGCTCGAGAGCCAGGTGGCTCTTGCCGGTACCGGTGGGTCCGGAAATGACTATGACCTTCTCTTTCTCCTTCTTAGCGGCGGCGGACACTGTGGCAAGACATCTCCGGCGGAAAGGGAGGGAATGCGGCAGTGGTCGGGAGAGCGAGGTGTCCGGGAGCGGGAGACGGAAGCAGGTGCGGAGGTTGGAGATTCCATTGTGAATCATCTTCATGAGTTGAGGTGAGCACTGACTCCTCACCGCATTGTGAAGCTCATACTTCACAGTGGATAAATAATTAAAATATGGAGATGAAGATATTAGTGCTACTTAACAAATAATTAAGTTATCATCCAAGATGTATATGAGTTATCCATAACTCATATATATCAAGATCTCTTATCATCCAAAATTATATTAAGATTAAGTTATTATCCAAAATTTATATGAGTTATCGGATGTGTTGGTTCTTTATTGGTTATAATGTATTGACTCCTAATATTTTTCTTATATTTCACACTTGGATTTTAGTATTTATTTATGAGTAATGCAACCAAACGAATACTAAGGAGCCAATTAGAAAACCAATACATAACTTTTTCTTATCGCATCCAAAATTAAAAAAGTTATAGAATATAAAAATTATCATCCATAATTTCTTCTTCCCGACTCTCATTGACTCCAAGTGAAGGTTCCAAATACATTTTCTTTATTTATTTACTATTTATTATTCTAATTTCGTACTGTAAATTTATAATATCATCAAAATAATTAATTTTTAGAAAAAAAATTAATTTTTAAATTTATTATTTAAAAAAATATTTAAATATATAAATTTAATAAATAATTTTTTTAAATTCTTTAATGCACTAAAATTAAATTCTTGTTATTTACTATTATTTTCGCAACAAAGTTTGCTTGTTCTTGAAAATTCATTTTCTGAATTTTCTAATGTGTGCTTCAAGAGGAGGAAATTCCTTTTAAAAAGAATGAAATTTTTGGGGCTGTACTTTTAGCTAAAAAGAAAATATATTTTTTTATAATCTAGATCCTTTTAGCTAAAAATAAATTTTTTAAAAGAATATTTACGTCAATTAGAATTTAATTTTGACACATTGACACTATAAAATGTTTTACACAATTGTGCAATGACTAATCATGGATCAATAAAAAAAATATATTTTTATAATCTGATATTATATAATTGAATGTCATTTTAAAACATATTCACACAAAATGTGTCATAATTAAATTCTATTAATTATTGGATAAATAACTTTTTTCTTTCTATAATCTGATAAGAAAAATTAACTAAATAGTTAATTTGATTATTAAGTTACCCTTTAAATATAAATTACTATATAAAATATAATAAATAAAAGATAATGATTTATTTTACAAAAAAATATTAGTAACCAATACTTTTAAACCAACCATCAATAAAAAACAATAATAAAGATTAATGATTCATATAAATCACTAAATGGTAAATGGTCCGAAAAGATCCAACGAGTAATTAACGATCCCGTTATAAAAAAAAAAACTTATTATTGGGATAGGTGAATTCTTATTGATCCATCTTTTGAAAGAACCGGACATGATAATTTTTCATCATCCGGCTCGAGCACGAATCAAACGAACCGAGTATATTTTTCTTGGACTGTGAGCGAGGACACAGAGCTAAGCGAGAGACGAGAAATGCGTTGTCATCTATTAAAGGATGGTAAACGTCAAGTTCATGGGCAGCAGGCGGAGCTGGGTCGATGGGCGCCGGTGCGGAACCCAGTTGTTCGGACTGTGGTCCCCACGAGGAGCTTCTGCTTCCGCCGGGGGAATCATCCATGAATAAAGGGGCAGGAATCAATATCTCGACATAAGCCAAGAGGCAGATCTTGTACCACTCCACCTAGTCGTATGAAACTGGCATGCATCCTGACTCCCGAGACTCTTTCACCGCGAACCGCTTTTGGTCCCAAATCTTTGGGGCTGCTTTTTTCAATAAACGTTGGTTACATTTCTTTATGTTATTTGTACCTGTAACTGGTTTATGGATGAGTGCATCCGTCGACAAAAGGATCACCCTAAGATGATCATCTCGTAGCTATTGAGAACGAATCAAATCAGATGGTTCTATTTCTCAATCTTTTCGACCTCGGTTTCGTAGGAGCAAGGTTTAGGGTTTTCTTTTTTTATGATATGCAATTTCTTGAGTTGCCAGCACCTTCGATTAAAAGGGGAAGAGGCAAAATGTAGGACTGGTGCCAACAGTTCATCACGAAAGAAAGAATTCACTGAGCCAAAATCACTAACTAATACTAATCTAATACTAAACTAATACTACACTAGCGCCCACACCGAATATGGACCGAACTGTCTCACAACGTTCTGAACCCAGCTCACGTACCACTTTAATAGGCGAACAGCCCAACCCTTGGAACATAATCTATTTTGTCAACGAAGTCTAGAGATGGCAATTTGACCTGCCCACCTCGTCCTGACTTGCCCTGCCCTATATGGAGCGGGTATTTGAGGCGATTGCGTGGGTATTGGGTACAGGTAATCCTGCTCCATATATAATTAGTTTGATTTTTTAGATATTTAATAATATTTTGATGATTGTTTTGTTAATTTTAGTTTAGATAAATTGTAAATTTAATTTTCTTTTGATTTAAAAGTATTACATTGTTATCATATTGCAAATAATTATATATTATTTGTATTTAATTATATTTCTTAAGTATTTTATTAACATAACGAATAGTTTAATTGAGTAATTTAATTTACTTATGTTATAGAAACCCGTGAGTTTGGGTATGGGGTAGTACATACTCGTGGGTTTGGGTATGGGGCTAAAATTAGATATCCGTATATTTGGATTTGAATATGAGTACTTAAATACCCGTCCCGATCTGCCTCATTGCCATCCCTAACCAAGTCTAATCAATCATTTAATTCTATTACAAATAGAAAACCAATTTTAATATCAAATATAAAAAATTTTTAATATTGAAATTATTTTATTTAGTGTAAAAAGGGTAAACTACCAAAATTACCTCCGAATTTGTAAAACGCTGATAGAAATACTTTTGAATTTTTAAAATGACAAATGTACTCCCAGTTTTATTAAAACATGACAATTGTGTCCCACCGTTAAAAAACTAGAAAAACGTTACAGAATCATTCTGACGTGGCTAACGGAGTTTCGTGTCAAACGGAGTAATGAGAGTGAGGGGGTTAGGGAGTGTAATTTTGTGATTTGTTTAGTGGATGGCTAAATTAGTCTTTTCATTGATTAGGATTTGCAATTTGGAGATTTTTTTGATAGGTTTACAAATTAAAGTTGATTTTGGGGTAAAGTGTTACGGTTTATCCTACTCCGTTTAACACGTAGAAACTTCGTTAGCCACGTCAGAATGGTCCTGTAACATTTTTCAAATTTTTTAATGGTGGGACACAATTATCACATTTTAATAAAATTGAGGTACATTTGTCATTTTAAAAATTCAAGGGTGTTTTTGTTAGCATCTTACAAATTCGGGGCAATTTTGATGGTTTACCCGTATAAAAATTAATAATTTTATTAGAATTAATTATACAAAATAAATATACACCTAATATTATGGAATAAAAATCATCTTTTTTATATGAAAAATACAACCTTCTTACTTAATAAAGAAAGTATAATAGACAAAAAAAAAAAAAAAGTATAAAGTCACCAAAAAAAAAGAAAAGAGAAAAGTATAAAAATGAGCATGAACTCATAAAAGTATTACTACGGTGAAATAAAAATGTTTTGCATTATAAAATTTTTGAAGACATACATTTGTAGTTTTAAAAATTCAAGGGTGTTTTTGTCAGCATTTTACAAATTTGGGACAATTTTAGTGGTTTACCCATATAAAAATTAATAACTTTGTTAGAATTAATTATACAAAATAAATATACACCTAATATTATGAAATAAAAATCATTTTTTTTATATGAAAAATACAACCTTCTTACTTAATAAAGAAAGTATAATAGAAAAAGAAAAGAAAAATATAAAGTCACCAAAAAAAAAAGAAAAGAGAAAAGTATAAAAATGAGCATGAAATCATAAAAGTATTACTACGGTGAAATAAAAATGTTTTGCATTATAAAATTATTTTCAAAAAGACATACATTGAAAATTTTAGCAGTTCAATTGCATTCTCGTCGTACAATATTATCAGGTTTGCAAACAAATGATTGTATCTAGCCTTCAAAAATTATGAACTTCGATTCCATGACATGCAGGTTCATGAGAAAGTAGAGTAATGAGATAAGTTAATACTACTACATAATAATAATTCTTTTAGCAAATCAAATAAACCCTAAATTGTCTTCAAGACAATTCTTCTTTATCTACATCGCAGCATAAGAATCTCTGCAGATCAACACACCTCAGGCAGTATATGGGTTCCCACCGGCCGGGCCTCCGAAATCCCTGTTTGGAACGTCTCTAGGCTGGTAGTCCCGGTTGGGAGCATTGTTCGACCATCCTGCATTTGGTGGAACTCCGCCCATGTTCTGGTTTGGAGGCACTCCTCCTCCCATGTTGCCGGCATAGTTATTCTGTGGCACTCCTCCCATTTGACCATAACCACTGTTTGGAGGAGCAGCCCCTGTGTTAGGTGGGCTGCGGGGAGGATATGCACCTTGTGCATTCTGAGGAGGGTATCCGCCAGCATTTTGAGGAGCATATCCACCTGCATTTTGAGGTGCGTATCCACCTGGGCCGCCAGGAGGAGCATATCCACCTTGGTAATTGGGAGGGTATCCACCTAGGCCGCCAGGAGGAGCATATCCACCTTGGTTGTTGGGAGGGTATCCACCTGGGTTGCTGGGCGGTGCACCACCAGCGTTAGGACCAGGCCCAGGTCCAGCACCAGCATTTGGCATGGGAGGCCTACCCTGCATGTCTCGGTTCACCACATTTTCCCTCCTCCTCTCGAAGTTTCTTGACCTGTCAGCATTCCGAGGCCTGTCATTGCGCCTGTTCCTTTCATTTGCTCTGGCATTGTTTCTAACCCACTCCTCATGATACTTGGGATCATAAGGTACAGCTTGCCCATTGATGAAGGGCTCACCTGGTGAAGGAAACAAAAATTCCACAATGCATTAGCCAATAGCCAAGGTCATAACCACTTCGCAGCACGACATGCCATGCTATAAAGCCTAACAACTATTTAATTTGATTTTCCAGTTTCGGGGAACACAACAATAAAGAGAAAGGAAAATAATATACAAAAAACAGACAATCATGAGCAAGGTACTTACCTCCATAATCCTTTTCCTTGACATTCAAATATGAGTCAGGCAGGACCCATCGAACTCTAGGCAACTCTGCGATTTCAAAAAAGTAGAAGATCATAACCTATAAGCAATGACAACATAAACAGAAACCAAAGAAAGAAAGTAAGAAACCATATTTATTAACCTTTGATTTTGTACGAAAGTTCCTCGCTCACAAGTGCCCCGAATGCAAAGTAGTGCCTAGTTGAAACCGAATATATCTTCATCCTTGCTTCTTCTTCACTGCACACAAAAATAAAAATACCTAATGATCAGAGCTACAACCATTACAATCACAATCACAAGAATCCTCATCTCAAATAACAACAAACACAGAGTTCCAAATTTCAAGAGAACACAAATAGCGATATAGCACTGCCCTGATTCAAAGCTCATAAAAATTATTTTTTTTTTTAAAAAAAATCCAATGACGAATTCATTTCTCTAGTATTCCATCTTCTTCAGGATACGAGAACATTCCCTAACTGCCTTCAAATAATTGTTCTTCAAGTCCAATTTTTTTCAATTTACAAATCTCTTAATTACAAAAAGTAAACAATAGTAATTAAACAATAGCAAATCAAATCGGATAGAAGAACGCTGGTGAAAAATTAGTACCAAAAATAAAAAATAAAACTCAATTAAAATTAAGCTTTTTGGTGATCACCTTCCAACGACTTGAGCTAGGGTTTTGATGTAGGAATCAATGATCTCGTCGCGGGTAGGGTCTCCTTCGGGCTTCTCCATGACAACGAGCCAGTGCTCGAAGTCGCAACCGTCGAGGAGGATGGTTTCCTTCGGCGGACGGTTGGACCAGTTGGGGTTAGGGTCGTTAAGGGAGGAGGTGGAGGCGCGGGTGGAGAATAGGCGGAGCGTGGAGGAGCGAGGAGGGAGGAGGAGGCTGCGGAGGGTGGGAGAGGTAGTGGAGACGAGAGGGCGGAGGCGGCGGAGGAAGGAGGTAGCAGCGAGGGAGGTGGAGGAAGAGAGTGAGCGAGAGATGAAAGGGGTTAGGGTTAGGGATTTGGGGATGATTCGGGAGAAGATCTGAGTGGCCATGGTTACGAGGAAGAAGAGGAGAAAGGTTGAGAGGTGAGAAGTGAGAAGAGAGTGTGAGAGAGTATAGAAATGGGGTTTAGGGTTTTGTTGATATAAGCTCAAGAGTGAAGGGAAGGGATTGGGTTTGTTATGTTTGTTCCAGAATAGTCCTTTATGTCAAATATCAAATATCTATATTTTTTGGAATATATATTTTCTTTCAACAATTTTTTTTTTTCATTTTTATGTGTTCACTTCACTTCAATGTCATTCTCTCTTGTTTTATGATTAAAATTTAAAAAAAAAAAATCCCTGGGCTTTGTTTGTTTATTACTGTAAAATTAAAAAAAAAATAGATACACATGGATATATTTGGTTTATTTAATTGTTAAGATATTAATAAGAAGATATAATTACTTTTTTCATTAAAAGTTAATTTTACTTCTATCTTTGGCGGAAAAAGCAATTATGGCAAAAAAATGTAACTTTAAAAAATTTGAAAGGATGATTTTTTAATAGTGCTACGAAACCAACTTTAAGAGTCATTAGGGAGTTAATAATTAAATATTATTTAAAATTTATATGAGTTATCATCCGTAATTCATATATCATCTTTTAACTTTCTAGTCTTTTTCTTTTAATATATATTATACACTAATGATTAATTTTGATTGTTGATTGTTGATATGCAATTTATATCTCAGATTTAATATTTGTATCCTAATTTTTGAGTAAATGATGAATGGTTTTTTTTTTTTTCTCTCTTTTTATACCCATGCAATGTAATTGGTAATTTATTTTAACCTATTATGGTATTCCTTAAATATATATATATATATATATATATATATATATATATATATATATATATATATATATATATATAAAT
>JASCZI010271983.1:0-17876 GCA_036250425.1 Stylosanthes scabra
TTGATAATGCATGTGCAGAATTTGAATGTAATCTTGATCTACTCCATTAGTTTGTTGATGAAAAGAGCTCCTCCTCCTCAATCTCTAAGGTAACTAGCCACTCATGGTGGTGAATGACTCAAAAACTATGATGAAGATGAATCTTGGATTCATAAAACAAATGAATCTTGAAAGAAAGAAAGCTATGAATGTGATTCTTGAATGTATGAACATTCAAAGAATCATAAGAGAAATGGAAGGAAAGAATTCTTGATAGAGAAAAGATCTACTGAATAATACTTTTCTTTAATAAATCTGGAAAATATTACAAGAACTTAAAAACTCTAAAACTAAGTAAATCTTAAACAGAATTGAGAGAAAACTAGAACTAAGAAATAACTATGCCTAAGACTAAAAATGTGATCAATGATCCTTAATGATTCAATGATGATCCCTTCTCTCAGTAAAAATTCACCTATTTATAGAGTTTAAGTCATAGATGAAATACAAATGAAATTACAAATGAAATAAAAAGATAATTCTGAAACTTCCGTGACTCACGCATATGCGTGGGCTCTGTTGCCTTATAATAGCTCAGCTGCGCACAACCGTGACTCTGAAATGCTTTGGCCACGCATAAACGTGACTACTCACGCATATGCGTGGGGTGACTCTGATGCGTGCGTGGGTTGAGAAGAAGACCACGCATAAGTGCTGTACTTAGGCGTGAGCGTTGCTGACTTGATGCTCTTGACTCATGCATATGCGTGAGTTGCTGACTGATGACCACGCATATGCGTGGGCTCTTGAATTCTGAACATAGCCTTGGTGATGCATGCTACGCATATGCGTGGCTCTTGGCTGCCTTCACGCATATGCGTGAGGGGCTTGGTTGCTCCTGACGCTAAGTTGCAGATTCCATCTTTTTCCTCTTTTCAACCTATTTTTCCTACAATAATTATAAAAATACATCAAAGTACCTTGCATACAACATAATTACAATTATAATATAAATTTAGCTACTTTTCATAAATTATTGTATTAATATCACAAAGAATTGAGTATGATTTATCCTAGAAAACCTCTAAGGATGCTCATGTATCACTAGAAAGTGCTCGTAAATGACTATATGTTAAATTAGCCTCCGAAATGCATATAAATTACTATTTCTTGTTGATTCTCTCTTTAATTCATCTTGTTAGTTTATTTTCCTGACTCACTCTCTTGTTATTTCTTGTTGATTCTCTCTTTAATTCATCTTGTTAGTTTATTTTCCATACTTGCTACCATGTCTTTATTTCTTGCCTACAAAGTGTTTGATGTTTTGTTTACTTTAATTATAGAATAGTGTTCTTGTGCTATGGTCATGGGTTGAGGTGTGAATGATCCTAGCCACTAGTCCCTAAAGAAAAGATGTGTTAATCCTTGGGTTGGTGCCATTCTATAGACGTCAGGGTTTCGCCAGAGAGAGTGAGTCTTGAATGAGGTGAACATGGAGGATTTATCCATGTTCCAAAGACCTAGGACCGTTGCTCTGGAAGATGAGAACCCTGGGGCTTATGGAACGGTGTTGATCTACCCACTCAACCGATTGGTAGAGTGTGGCTTCGTGGGTGACACGGCTGTTAATCCTTGGGTTGGCATCTTCTGTAGACGCCAGGGTTTCGCCAGAGAGAGTGAGTCCTTAATGAGCTGTGGAGGATTTATCCATATTCCAAAGACCTAGGACCGTTGCTTTGGAAGATGAGAACCCTGGGACTTATGGAGGGTGTTGATCTACCCACTCGACCGATTGGTAGAGTGTGGCTTCGCGGGTTACATGCTAAACATCTATACTTGGGAATTAGTGGTGATTATGGGGACACACATGATACCTTGATCCATGGCCTAGCACCTTTTTATCAGTTTTCTCTCTAACCTCTCTTTTGCTCTCTTTTCTCACACACACACAATTGCAACCCCCATTTCCTTGACAACCAAAGTCGGCCCATGCGTTAACTCGTTGGGAAAACGACCCGAGTCCCGTACTCGATATTTTTAACGTGGTTGCAAGCTCTTGTGACACTCTTTGTTGACGAGAACGTCCTTCGCTCGCATTCATAACTTGTTTGAGTTCCGCTACGACGATCTTTCTCTCTCGTTCTCACGAACGCAAGGGAACCCCGAACTAACCTTATTTGCAACGCCTAGAACGGCTCCTATCAAGTAGCGAAGAGCAAGTATGGTTAACTTAAAAAGTTTCATTAAGCCAACTTCTTGCTTGGTTTATCAACACCCCTTTGAAAGTTTGACTAAGGGTCGGAAGAAGATGTCTTCATTACATTTTGGAATAATAAATTTAGTAGAAGAAGAACTAAAATGAAAGACTGACTTGATTGAGAGGTTGAGATCATCTAAATGATAGATTGATATGAAAGACAGAGTGTAATGACTCTATTTTACAAAGTTGATTTTTCAAAGCATGGAAAAAACAAAATTTGTGAAATATGTTAGTTAACCAACAAAAATTCAGCCAATATTAGCTACAAAACTTAAATTGGTTGTTCTGTTTTTTTATCTATTGGGTGTTCTGTTTTTAAGTTTCGGAGGTTCTGTTCTAAACAAATATAAAGTTTGTTGAGATTGCTTTAGGTTTGCAATGTTCTATAACTTCTATTTCTGGATGTTGTATGAACAATAATATTAGAGATTCTATTTTTTTTTTGTTTGGCAAGTACATTAGTTAAAAAAATATTAGTTACCTATATTTGATGTAATTTTTTTATTTTATACGGCAATGTAGCTAAAATCTCGATTAAACTCTTAAAATCTTCCGATATTACGACTTTTAATGAGTTAACCGATTTTACACAATTTACATTAAGTCAGACGATTATACAATTTAAATCTATCTATAATTTCCTGGTTTTTACATTTTAATTTATTTTTCGATTCCACGTAAAATCTCGATTTTCTCTACCTTGCTATACGGTTATTACGTATACGTAAATGAATAATTAAATTTAAGTAATTGAGTTTAACTTGAATTAAAGAAACCTAGAAGCTACTATTTTAATTTTTATCTCTATACGGTTAAAAAAATATTAATTACTTTTGACGATATCGTAACACTTAATTGGATATATGTGTAAAACTCTTTTACACCGATAGTAAATTAATTTATTATCCATCATTATTCATACAGAGATAGATGCACTTATAAAATGACTACATAAATGCCTAATGACACATACATTATTTTGCTTAGATCATTGACAGACGAATTAAATACTTGCTTTGCTCAAGGTAATTAACTTTTTCAAAGTTACAGTCATGTCAATATTAACTACATTTTCATTTAAATTTCTTTATGAGAGAACACTAATATTACTTAATACTCATATCCTCATAGTTAAAATTACAAAATTCACATTGCAAAGCCAATTTAAGCTCTGACATTGACATTACTCTCAGAATGTTTCTCATTGGAAATTTGTGTGTACCATCAGGTTACTTTCTAGTTAAGCAACTTTCATTACTCTGTTAACACGCTAGATTACTGTTTTATCATTACTAAATTAAGCAAATATTATTGATTAACTTTGTCAAGTTATGGATAAAAAACTTTGGTCTTCTCATCGCAACTCTCTATTGACCCATCATTCCTCTAAAATTTGAAACCTACGAACCTACTCACACTAAGACCTCTTGTTTCTTTACCATGAAACGTGTAATTGCAGAGAGGAGAGTCAATAAATTAGTAACTAACCTTTTTTTATTTAGTTTCTACCATCAACTACTATTGTACTTGTTTTCATATATTGTTAGTTCTATGAAAATGTACATTTCAAAGTTGTGATACTTTATTATACATTATATATATTATACATTATAAAAAAAACCATCTGGTAATTCTTCCAGTAATTGGCTATTCTTAGAAATGAGTCCAAACATACGCCTTGATTCATAAGAAAAGAAGAAAGTACACAATACAAACATTAACAAAACAATTTCAAAATAAACAGAACAATAAGATAGCCATGAACTATTCCAAGATTTTAAGAACATAATGCTTCAAAGTGGATACCATTATATAAACTTACATATTAAACTAATGCTTAACTGCAGAAGAACCTAAAACTTAAGTACATATCACCAAAAGCTAAACACTTCAAATCATCACAAAAGACTTAATATAAATAGAAGCAACCTATCAAAAAATCATAAACCCTATATGCTTTCTTGCTGCTCTTAACTACAACATCATACTAACCAAGTTAACCCCCAACTGGAAAAGGAGATCATAATAAGTGCTAAGAGATCTCATCCTCACAAAGTTATCAAATTGCATCCATTTCAAGTTATATTGAGTTTTTTTGAATGGACTCCACCTTGTCATATGAATTATAGTGTGCTTCATATGTGGTAAATCATCAACTTGATAATACTTTTCTAGAACCTGAATAACATCACCATCAATGAACATGGCTGGTAAATAAGGATGACCATAACCATCATATGTGAATAGCTTACTCCAGTTTGGTGTCTCACCAATACTATCTATCTCCCAAATAGTGCAATTGTACCTCTTGTGGTCATAGTTAATCGCACCAACACACAATTTTCCACCATGGATCAGAAGTCCATGGTAGTTAGTAGTAGCTTCAGCCAGAATAAAAATTTGCCCAAATTTGTGGGTTAACATTGAGAATGAGACTATGAAGATAGGACTCATATCTCGATCATTATCCCTCCACTTCATCCAGTAGATAACACCATCAAGAGATGCATAGTTTGGATCAAGACTACGGCCATACTCTGGGCAAGAAACATTTACCACCCATTTCTTTTCAGCACTTGAATACAATGTTAGTGTCCATGTCTTCTGACATTGTTGCCTCTTGTATAAATGTACAATCCCATAGTTTACACTATTAGGAAAATATGCAAATGTGTAAAGGAATGCACATTTTGTGCAAAAATGTCTGGGTGGATCAGGAATCATCTTTGTGGAACCAATTGCAGGATTCCAAACTAAAAGATGACTTCTATCGCCTGTGGAACAAAAACGAAACAGAAAAATTCCATTCTCCACACCAACGATTCTAAACCATCCATTGCCTAGAGTTAGCATAGGAAGCTCAATTTTAGTTGCTTCACCATAAACAGGATCCATACTCAGCACCAAGTCACTTGATGAGTTCAGTGAGTTGTTAGTTGTTAAAGCTAAAATGAGAAATCAGTGAGCAACCTTTTGATTTCCAAAATGTTGAAACTTCAGAAACAAACTCATAAGAGCTTAGTGTTTCTCTCCAGTAACGTGAAGTTGCTTTGACGTTGCGAAGTGTTTTGGCATCACAGCGCTTGAAGATTTCAAGGCACATTTCATCTGGTAAATAAGGGATAATAAGTTTTTTTGGAGGAATATCACTCATCTTTCTGGAAGGCTTAAATGAAAGAAAAAGAAGAGATACAATAGAATGGCTTAATGAAGGAACTATGAGAAGGATTAGTACAACATTCACAAAGAGCAGAGGCTTTATGTAGAGCTCAGTGAAAACGAAAGGTATTATTATTATGATTATATTATTATTATTCTTTCGCGCCAAAATATAATCTGTGAATTAGTAAGATTTTTTCCGCCAAAATAGCAATATAACAATATATATATATATAAATTATAAATTAAAAATTTAAATTTAATGATTTTTAATATGCAAGTTTCTATAGTTTCATAAAATTTATAATTAGGTTCTTATAAAAAATTTTTCCTTTTAATTGAGTTTATATACGATTGTCAAATTTGTGATTAGGTTCCTACTAACAATAAATCTTAAAAGAAAATCAATTTATAAACGATGAATTTTCTAAACTTCTTGTACCTTTCACTCTAAGTAGGCTTATACACACCTAAATAGAGGTATTCAAATCTAAACCGATCCAAATTAAACCGCACATCCAATCCAATTCAAACCAAAAACGATTAAAACCGCACTAATTTGAATTTGATCGCACTTTAATTTTCACAAACCGCATGAATCAAATCGGATTTTGGATCTACTTCTCAAAACCAAACTAATCCAGTCCAAACCGCATATTGTGATATAATAGTATTATTTTACAATTAAATTTAAAATTTTACTTATAATATTTTTAATGTTATACATTTTTATTTTATTACGCATTATTAATATTTAATAAAAATTATAAATTTAAAACATCTATTTATTTACTTTAACTAATCTATAATTTTACTTCTATTATTATGTTATTTTTGATTTTTCAAAATACCATTAAAACTAATCATGTCATTATTGGTAATTTAATATTATAACATTGAGACTTATTATTTATTTTTAATTATTTTTTTAAATTTACAAAACCTCAAATTCAATCCAATCCAAACAGTTTTAAATTGGATCGGATTGCATTGCGTTGCCTAGATAAAATATTCAATCCAAACAGCACCGCAATTAAAATTAGTGTTCGGATTGAATGACTTTCTGACTCAAAACCGATCCAAACCGCACTGCGAAATACCCCGACCTAATTATTTTTATATATAAATGTTTTAGAATTAATCTTGGTGTACACCTTTTTTTGGTGTACATCTCCAACCAAGTCCTACACGAACAGATTTTTACTACTAGAACGAACAGATTTTTTAAAGCAAACGAACAGTTTTTAACCTGTTCGTGTCAACTATAAAATATATTCGTTGTATATATAGATTTCTGTTCGTGCACGAACAGAATTTTACTACTAGAACGAACAGATTCTTAAAAGAAAACGAACATGTTTTAAAATCTGTTCATGTTAACTATGAAAATATGTTCGTTGTATATATAAAAATCTATTCGTCTGGGACTTAGATGGAGATGTACACCAAAAAGAAGTGTACATATAGCATTACCGAATGTTTTAATCAATGTTCATCGAAAATATTTACAAATTATGTGAAATGAAATCTAATATTTTTGGCAAATTTAAAATATGTTAAAGACAAAATAAATGTTTATTTCCTTATTTAAAAATAAAGAGCAATGTTGTATTTAGTAATTAGCTATAAATTCTTGCGATATCTTTAATTTAGAGATGTAAATATTCGTTAATTTTAATGTTCTCATCACGATAGGAATATTATTAAAAATTTTAAAACAATATGAAGACCTTATTGTAAAGAAAAAAATTGAGACCTAATTAAAAATTTAATAAAATTATTTTCACACGTGGATTACTTAGACCTTATATTTAGAATGGATCAAACAATTTTATGCCGACATATTCAGCCATAATTAAATACTCACAAATTATTCTATAGTTAATTTATGTTTATTTCAGTGTTCAATCATATACCTCTAATAACTAAAAATTGTATATATATATATAACAAACCTATCAAAGCCATTAAATGAAAAGTCTAAATTGTAGCATATTGCCATTGCATCAGTAATTTGCAATTAAATTATTTTAATCCTGAATACATTTTTTTAACTTTTAATTGAGTAGAATAAATTTTTTTTTAAAATTTGTTAACGTCAGAAAAAAAAAACTCTTATAAAATGAGAAATAATCGTATTGTTAACTCAATTTTCCTTAATTATTAAATTTTAGTAACCAATATTAAGAAGACAATCGAAAACCAATGCGAATTTTTTTTTTCTTAATTACATTATTTGATTTCCTATAAATTTTTTAACATTGGTTCAATAGCATTCTTTAAGTACAGGAATAGGAAAAATAATTTAGACTTACTCACATCAATTTGAAATACTTTATCTCGCCATGAAAATATTTCATAAAATTGATTTCCCCAATTTAATGAGGTTCCCATCACTGGGTAAACATGAGGTCACATTTTCATCTCATTCACAGTAATCCAAGATTGATACTTAAAAGATATTCTTACATTTGAAAATTAATTTTAAATAACATTTTAATTGTTATTGACTTGCTGATAATTCAATAAAAGCTTAAATGTGTACTACCAATTCATGAGTGAATATTCAAATAATATAAAAATAGCAATGTTAGATGTATATCTATTTTACTTAACTAAATTTAACTAAGTAATTGATTTAATTTCTATATATATAAATATTTATTTCAATATCAAATATCCGAAAAAATTATACATAAATAATATTTTATTGGATTTTCAAATCATACTGTATTTATTATTTATTATAAAAAATAAATTAATTCGTTAAACTTAATTCGGAAAATACGTTTACATTTAAGATTATTTATTATTTAATATAATTAATAAATCCGAACTCAACCATATTTTAAGTGTCTTGATCTCAATTTTTTTACGCTTATTTCTTAGTTTTTATGTCTTATTTCTAATTTTCATACTTCAATAATCTATACTTGCATTAATAGGAAAACTCTTTCATGTAGGTATCAAAACACTTCACACAAATCCTCTCACCAACTCAATGAAATTTCCATCACTCGAAAAGCTAAGGTCAAATTTCCATCTAATCAATAGTAATCAAAGTCTGAGACCATTAAAAATTTTATTGCATATGAGGACTAATCTAATGTACTATATTTCTATTGCATTTCAAGTTCCTGAACCTTCAATAAATGCTTGATAGAGAAGTACCATATTTGACCAAGTCATTAACTTTCATATGAAAAATGAAAAAAATTTTACAATGTTAAATACCATTTAAAATAGTACATCACTTAACTTCTATTTAATAGAATTTAATTTTGATGCACTCATGATAAAAAAATTTTACACAGTCATTTATTTAAATTCATACATTTATAGGACTTTAGAAGTATTCGGATTGAAAATTAATTACTTTTAATGATGTGATAACACCTGATTGAATGTATGTGTAAAATTCTTTTACATTGTCGGTGCATGAAAATTAAATTCCTATTTCTTATCCAAATAGTCTTAAATTTATTATGGAAATTAATGAGATGGTTAGATTTAGCTTAAAAAATATTTCTATGTATAAAATTATACATAGAGACTCCAACGGCTAATCTTGAAAATTAATCTTGGGGGCCAAAAATAAAAATCGAAAGTTAGATGAGTTAAGTTAAGTCAATGAAGATTACGCTGACTGAAAAAAATAAAATTCGTAATTTCATATAAATAAATTATAATTTATATATGAAAATATTTATTATTCATTAAACTTCCAATAATGTTTTAAAAAATTTTTCAATTAAATGAAGATATTATAATTTAGATATAACAAAAACAAAAACTAAGGTTGTATTATAATTCAGATATTTAGATATTAAATTTAATGTTATTATACACAGGCAAAATTTTGTTCCACTATCTAATGTTTAATTTTTAATGCCCTTTCACTGAACTCATAAAGGATCATAGGGACAAAGAGAATGCTATTTAATGTTGGAATTTAACAAATCCACATGTGAGCAAATACAACATTTCAATTCCTGGTACACTCAATTAATTGTAAATTCATGGTAAATTTTCTAATGAAGTACACTCACATTAATTGTAAATTCTTCCTATGAGTACCAAATCAATCTCACATATCCTATGACCAATTAAATTACATTTTCATCATTGGAAAAGATGTTGCATTCGTGGAGTCATTTAAAGTAGTCTTCTATTGCATGTCAAGTTGATGATACTAACCCATTAAAGTTTTTTTATTTTTTTGCATAATATACCCATTGGAGTTTATATAATAAACTTTTTTAGTTCTTAGGATATTGCGGGTTTCAAGTAATGGGCTTAGAAACATCTACAACATATACGTCCAGGTATTAAAATACCCAACCCTGTAATACAAAAAAAAGAGAAATATACTGAAACCTACTTGTTAATAAGGAAAAAAAATTAATAACCAAGGTTAAGATGTCACTATTGCCATTAAAAAATTATGTCATAGATCTTTCATTTTCTGGTTCAATTTTTTTAACATGATATATAGTTAAGTCTAGGGCTGCACATGGATCGGATCAGATCCGCAAACCCGCGGTAAAATTTGCAAAATCCGATCCGATTTTTGCGGATCTGATCCTATCCGAAGAATTGAGGGATTGGATTGCGGATTTGGCCAAGACATCCGCGTATCTGATCCGATGATCCGCATATCCACACATAATAATAAAAAAATAAAAAATATATATATGTTGCTCGTGATAATTGTGAAGCCTAAGAAACCCTAGTAGCCGCCCCCCACTCAAACACTCTGTCTCACACCAGACAACAGACACACCCACTCACAGCCCACCCATACTCAAACCCTAGTAGCGTCTGCCTCTCACAGCCCACCCACACCCACTCGTCGCATCACCACCGCAAACGCCATTCCCACCGTCGTCTTTCCGCCGGTGCCACCATCTTCAAGCTTTCAAGGATCTTCGTCGTTCACTGTTATCTTCCCATCTTCAATCTTCCTGTCTTCTTCCTTCGAATCGTCTAGTCGCCGCCTCGTCTCTGCCTCGTCGCCGCCTCGTGCCGTCGTTTTTCATGGAGCCTAGGGTTTCAGTCAACATCGTTCTTCAAGGCTAGGGTTTCAACCCACCATTCTTGTCGCCGATCTACTCGCCGTTCTTCTCGTCGTTGCTGCTGCATACAGCCGCCGTGATCCGCCTCATCGCCGCCTTCCTATTCACGTAAGCCTCTGTTCTTCATTTTTTATCATTTATCATTTAATTTTTTCGCAGATTTACTTAATTATATTTAATTAGTGTTATATAATGCTGTTGTTAGCACTAAAAAAGGCTTAAATTCTTGATGGGTTGTTGTAATATGGTGACATTATGCATCATAGGTCAAACGAAGATGAAGAACATATGAAGATTTTAGACAGCATCTAACACGGGACCCATATAATAAACTAATTAGTTAAATTTCAAAAATAAATTAATTAAATTTATTCGAATGGGTCACTATCTATCTACCTCTGCATCGGCTTGCTTGCTGGATGTGTATATATAGTTCCACTACTTCCACGTTGATATATATTCTATTCTTTTAATAACATTAGTCTTTGTTCCTTTATTTATCATGAAGCTGATGATATTTTTTTCTTTCTAGATTCTGGTTGTTCTTTAATGTTCTTATGAAAAATTATTTCTGATTAATGATTATATTTTTTATTTAAGTTCTGGTATCTTATTTTTGGTGATTGTTCTTATTATTCTTATGATTTAAGTTTCTGATTATATATTCTAGTTTCTCTTATTGTTCTTATGTTGTGATTTCTGGTTTCTTAATGCAGGGAGCATGGTTGAGATTTCTTGGTTGTATGGTTGATGACTTAATGTTTTATTCTTGTTTAATTTATGTAATTCTAGATGAAAAGCACTCCCTGTTATGCTGAAATTGAACTTTTGTTTGTTTGCTTATTAAGGAGGATAGCATGTTATGTTAATTAATTTAATTTTGGTGAGTATTGAGAATGATTTTGCATTGGAATATTGAGAAAACAGGGTCGAATGGGCCTTCTGAGCTCCTTTTTTATGGCAGTAGATTTTTTTTTTCAAATTGACTAATATTTGCGGATATATCCGCAATCCGATCCACAATCTGCGGATATATCCGCACTCGGATCGGATCGGATATGAAAGTCAAAATTACGGATATTGTATCCGATTCGATCCGATAAAAATTGTGTGGATCGGATTGAGAAAATGGCCACATCCGATCCGATCCGTGTGCAGCCCTAGTTAAGTCGACAAACCTCACCAAGACAAACAACAAATTCAAAATAAATTTAAAAGATGCATTAATTGTAAATTTAACAAAAACAACCATACATTCAAAGTAACCTAACATAATTAACTTATAAAATAACAAGAACCACCCTTCAAAAGATTCAAACTAAGTTCAATGGTTCCATTGAAAACAGATATCAAAAGAAACACAAACTTCAAATAAACCTAACAAACTTCTCTACATTCACTACATGACAACAGAAACAACTTAATCCACCTTTCGCTTCACTCCAGTCCGCTTAAAGATTTTACCATTAGGTCCTTGTCCTTCAGCAATACTTTTGTTAGCAACACTTCCCTTCAACTTTAATGCAGTAGGAACAGTTGTAGATGGTGAATCATCAGGAGACTCAATCTCAATAAGTGACTCATTATCCTGCACAAAACACATAATAAACATCAAGCATCACAATTTTTTTTAAACAAAGAAGAAAATTATGTACGAATCATACTAAGGACCAATGTCTTGACATTAGCAACACTTGCCTTGGAGCTTAATTCACTACCAACAGTTTTCGATGGAGAGTCATCAGAATGCTCAATGTTAATCTGCAACTCAGTATCCTGCACAAACCACAAAGTGAACATCAACTGAACACAACTTTATCACATGAAGAAAAAAATTATGTAGGAATCACACCAAGCATCAAATGTTTTTACCTTAGCAAGAGACACAACTGGTTCACCATTACCATCAGAAGATGACTCTACTGTGTCAGTAAAAGGCAATACAACATCCAAACTTTGATCAACAACCTACCAAGACAACCATAGAAAAATATGAATTACTTTCAAATATTTAATATTATAACTTCAAACATATTATACCTTCAAACATATAATAACCAAACTGTAACTAATTAAGCAACTGAGTTTATAAAGTTCTTACATCTTGTTCAGTAGTGGCAAGTTGAGAGGCATACAATTCAATAAGAGACTTGTCATTACTTATCTTACACACAGCATAACTCTGGTCTAGAGAAGATATATTCTGCCTGCTGACACTTATCTTGAAGAGGTATTTCTTGTCAACAATTTGATCAAAAATTTTAGGATAGCCATTTCCCTTCTCATTTTTCTAAAAAACAAAAAGATATTACAGATTAAAGAACAATAACTAAGCAAGTATAAGTCCAACAATACCACAATGCTATTAACTCAACAACAAACTTACACTAATATCCCTCACATCATTGGGAGACTTTCCCAAGATTGCAGCACACTCAGTATTCCATAACAACACATTCAGACATCCAGTGTTGTCTGAAACAATAACCCTCAGACGAAATCTGCATGGAAAAGGACAAACAGAACATTAGTAATCCGTGGTAAAAATTATTTTCAAATTTTCAGCTTTTCAAAACATTAAATTCAACTAACTTCAAAGGAGGTTTGGAGCCATGTTGACCACATTTAACATTGGTACAGTGGTAGTTATCATCTACTGGAATCACTTTCTTGAAGCATCCTTTGCAGGAGGCATAAAACCAATCATTTCTCCCTCCTTCAATAGAAACAACAGTAGACAAAATCCAGCACTCACTTTCCTGCAGCTCACCGAAATCACAAAGAAATACAAAATTAAACTCACTTTCTTTCTAATTTATAATAATAATAACTAAGCAAGTATGTCCAAGAATATATATATATATATATATATATATATATTAGATTATAATTTATAATTTATAATCTATAAGCAACACTCACCTCAGTCAGATTATACACTTCTTCTATACTTAGCATTGGAAATTCACCGCTACTTAGGTCTTGTTTGACATAACGTTGTCCCTGGCTTTCCACATGGCTAATTTGCTGGGTTGCATGCTCACCCAAATTAATCAAGCTATACATACACGAAAAATTTGCAAATAACAAATAAAAAAACATGAGTACAAACAATGTAATATACAAAATGTGAAAATGGAGCATCTTCTTTATTCGAAACACCATGAGTTGGGAAAAAAAGCTATACCTATTCCCAAATTCAGTTGCATCTGGAAAAGTGGGGTTGAATAGAACACGTGAACCATAAAAAGTTGTCTGCACATTCACATCATCTAACCAAACATGGGGCTTAAATAGTTGTGCAACCAAAACCAATGGTTGAACATCTGTTTTCTCTAGATGACTCAAAGCTTCACCAACAAAGTCACCAAACAGTGTACACTTCATCTTATTTTTCCTGCCATTAACCAAATTTATTATCAGGTCAGTAAAACATGAATCGTTTATTCTAAGAAAGATTCTACTGAAGCATAACAAAGGGAACAAAACAATCAGGGCTACTTAACTCTACATCCTCCAAGTAAAGCCTCAGCCTTTTGCTGGACTGACCAGTCTTTGTAACAATATCTTCAGGAGCCTCTTTCCCAACAACTTGTCTAATGCAATCTACATAAAAAATATCAAATTAAAACTGAGCAGAATTACACAATAACATAGTTCCCTGTATAATTAAAAATAACACATCATTACCTATGAGAAAAATGTTGTTGGTAGCACACATCTCCTCAATTTCACGGAAATGAGTGAAACGGAAAGGATGGAATGGGAAGACATCACCAGAAAGGATACTAACATTTGTTTTCAGGAAAACACCTAATTTGTATTTGTGAGATGTAACCTTCAATCCACTCCTATGAACTTTCACTATGAAGTTACACATGGAACATATCTTATTCTCCTTCATCAGACTCTGATAAATTGGGATGCTCTCGTGTGGAATGGAACAGAGTATACGATCCCCCTACAACAAAACAACTTCATAACAGAATTATCATTTTCGATTATATCAATTATATCATTGTGAACTTCAACTTTAAACTCAACATCAGAAAATTACAAAATTACAAAACTAAAAGACATCTCAAACTTACATGCTTATCTTGAAGAACCAATTACAAGCTATAAGCATCTTTAGAAATCCATTGAGAAGGCATCCGGTATATCCTGGCTACACTAACAACCAAATTCCATTCAAGCTTTGTGGGTTTGATATCAGCAACACGATGGACTCCTTCGGGTTCCATTTCTTGCAACACAATTTGAATGCACTAAATTTGTTTGATACTATCAAGCAGTTAATTTTTTCACAAATATTCAAAACATACAAACACAACTCATTTATATAGACGACACATAGAAGAGAAGTATCACCACAAATAAATAAGGCGCCTGATTTTCGTTTACAAAATAAATAATTCAAACGAAATTTCAAATGATTTTGAAAATTTCACCTTTGAAAATTCATTCTCGCCATTTTCAATAAACTGCCTCCAGCCTCTGCATCAGTGGAGAATCATTTCACACCCACAACTCATGGATTTAGGGTTTTTTTAACCTCAATCCTAACATACCCTAAATCGACCAATCAGAGAAGAGAGTGAGAAGAAAAGCACCCTCATAGGGATTCGCTCCTGGCATCCGTGCCGTCGATGCCTTCCTGAAGAGCTCCTCCCACACTGTTCACCCATCACCTCCTCGCTACAGGGTCGCCGATTGTGCGTGAGTGATGAGATGGATTCGCAAATTTTTTTTCTTTTCATTTTGTGAAACCGACTCAAATGAGAAAGAAATTTAATTAGCTTTTTTTCACTTTTTACCCTAACACGCGTCGCCCTACCGGAGAACCATCTTTGGTTTTCATTGACACATGGAGAGCTGTAAGCATGGGGTGTTCCCATCTTACACTCCACACTTCCAATTATAAAATGATATTCAGCACTTCTGTTCCATTGAGATGCTGGTTACATTCAACAACAAGGTCACCACTATAATCATACTCAATTCTTGTATAGTTGTTGCTTCTTCCCTCTTCGTTGTCCTCACCGCATCTCTTCTCTCCTTCCTTGGACGACGTCGATCTCAATGCTTCTGCTCTCTATCTCTCTCCTTAACCCTTTTTGTCATTTTTTTCTTCTCTATCTCCATCTTTAACAAATTTTTATTCTCTGATTCTCTATTTGAAGAAAATAAAATAAAGAAAATATGAAATCAATAAGAATTATAAAATAGTTTTTGAAAAAAATAAACAAAATATATAATCGAACAAAAAAAATAAATTGAAACATACATTCTAGTATATAAAATTTTTTATGACTATTCTAGTATATAAATTGAATCGTATATAAATTTTCTATCCTCAACACACAATATCAGTATATTGTAGAAAGCTTTTTAATAGTTCTTTCTTCAAGTCTTCCAGTATCATTAGTACGTCTTATTATTAGCACTATAATTTGCTCCAAAGTTAACACGGTAATTAAAATGGGAAAGATGGAAAGAAAAAATTTCTTTTATTGAATTACAAACTATAAATTTAATTTAAAAAATCAAACTACAATTTTATTTGAAAGCGTTATAAACAAAAATGAACTTACCTCCCCGAATGCATTAGATTCAAGGGAGTTTTCTAGTATAGTGAAAATATATTTGGGTGCTTAAAGGACCAGGATAGGTAATAGAATTAACCATAACATTGGGTCTTCCTTATAAATATAAATTTTTACTATATGAATCAGACTCTTGTCACGTCAATCACTTCTACTCTAATAGAAATTAAAATAGACATAGGCCATAGGGTCACGAGGCAAACTTCCATCACCCATATACATAAACTCCATAAGAAATTATAACGATAATATATTTTTATATTTAACACAATTAAAAAACTTTTATAATAAATATAACATTTTTTAACATAAAATTTAAAAATAATAAAGTATCATTTTAAGTAATAATTTAAAATAATTAAAATACTCTTGTGCAAATAATTAATATTATTTGATTTATTAACAATTACAGAATTTGTTAATACTTTAAATATGATTATAAATTTATAAGAACATTTTTGTCTCTTTAAAATTAATGTTAAAATATTTTTCGATCTCATAAAATGAAACCAACAAAAATTTTACTCTTTTTATAAGAAATTCAAATATCAATATATACGATTAAATATCATTAGATCTAAAATGCATTTTAGTTTTTTTTTAAGGGCAAGTTACTAATATATTCTAACTAGAAACCAAATTTATCATATTGCTCTATTTTATTTTCATATTATACATGAATCAATTATCTCAATAAATACATTACACATTATATGTTCATGTAATATTTAAGTCTCAAATTTATATATAATACCAAGATGGATGATATTTACTATTATTTTTGCCAACAATAATACCAAGAAGAACAATAAATTATTTACCAAAACATATATTGAATCTAGAGCAATAGAAAATGAGAATAATATATTACATAAACTATATTTATCAAAATATATATTTCAAAATAATTATACAACTATAGATTAACAAAGGTTTATCAAACATAATTAACAAATGTTTATCAATTAACAATTTTTTAAAATTTATCAAATTGATGAGAATAATACATTACGGCTATAAATTTATAAATTTTAAAAAATATTGATGTATTTTTTTATGAAGCTAATATGTTAATATTCCAAAAACAAATTCGAGACTTAAATATTACCCGAACATATAATATTTAATATTTAATTTATATTTCATGTATAATATAAAAATATAAATAGGAGTAGGTATAACAAAAATATATAATTTTTCATGTCATTAATCATCATATATTTATTGATTATATAAATTATTATAAAATATATATTTTTTTAAAACATTAGAGCCAAGAAACACAGAATCCATGGCATGCTACAATGATTTATAGAATCCATTGCAGCCTGCCACGAATCCCATTTAGAGCCAAGAAACTCAGAATACGTGGTAGGGTAACACGGATTCAGTGTATTTTGGAATCGAATCCATGAAATCTTTGACAACCTGTCACGGATTCTATAGAAATAGCAAACAGAAGAAATTGATCATTTTTCTGGTTTCAAAGTAATCTGGTAATATTGGTTTTTACTTTTTAATTAGTACTTTTTTATTTTTAAAGAAATTACCTTACTCATTTAAAATAAATTAAAAAAGATATTTTAATCTTGTTAAATCAGAAGATTTCCATTTCTAATACAATAAAAAAATACGAATTAATTCTATAATAGCAGTTTAGTCTTTTTAAAGTTTAACTTTAAAATTTTTTTAAAAAAATTAATTATAATTGTACTTTAGTTGTGTTAAAAGTTTAAATTTGTTAATTCTAATATAAGTAAGTAACTTTTATTCTAAAATAGTATTTAAGTTTTTTTA
>JASCZI010271983.1:37570-58827 GCA_036250425.1 Stylosanthes scabra
CCATTCGAAAATCGAGCAAATAAGATATAGACAATGGAATGTAACAGAAAAGATTCAAGAAATTCAATGTGAATGAATGTGAATGAATGAGTCTCAGTCTCTTGCCTGCAGTTCCTGCAACAAGAATCCACATGAAGTTTCTAATATTGCAGAATTTCTCATCCCTATTGGTGTCTGCACTGAACCCATTTTTGTTTCTTTCTAGCACAGTTTTCAGTGAAGAAGGAACTCAGATACTACTGAATGAATGATTGGGGAAGAAAAGAGGTTTTGGTGTGAGTGGAAGAGAGTATTTACCATTTGGTATGAGTTTTTTAGCTTAAAAGACAAGGGTAGCAGAGGTGGGTAATGTAAGCTTTTGTTTCAAGAATCAGACTCAGCCACATTTGATTCTACAAACTTTACCTTTTTTTTCTTCCCTCCCACTTTTTATTATTCCAATTGCAAAGTACAATATAACTGTCTCTTTCATTTTAGAACCAAAAATTGATGGGGTTCCTTATTTAGATGTGCTAGATGTGATGTGTGTCTTGCACCATGTTTCTTCAAGTATAGCTCTTCTATTTTATAGGACTTGATTCCTACGTTATCTTTATTATATGATGATTTGATGCTGATCCTGATTGGGATGGATAAGCATAACATTTATTTTGTGCTTTCTGTATTCGATGCCTCTCTTTATTTCATTTTATGATCGAAAAATTTAGTTGGATACAATTTTAGTCAATCTGTTAAATTACAACATGTACACTAAAGTATGTGAGATAACCCATATATTTATATACAAATATATGGTGATTGATTTTTGTATACATATCAATTTTTATAAGATAAAACTTGCGGTTGCATTTTTTCTATGTATTATATAATATTGGCAATTGCTCCAATATCTTCCAAACTATAGGGTAAATAATGTCTATTATGCATACTTCCAATAAATGAAATAATTATACGTTTAACTAATTAACACATAGTTAAAGATGGGATAAAAATAAGTTTTTAGAACAACATTTATTAAATGTGCTCTAAGATAAATTAATTATTTAGAGTTTAATTCAATGATATTTAATACAATAACTATACACAGCCAAGCATTTTAACAAATCAACTCTAATCAAGTAAATCTCACCCACGCGCTTTTTATGTGTAATGCCCGTTACTGCACTTTTCTTCTTATCAGCTTCAATCATTTCCAACGACGCCTTTCTTCTTCGTTCTTCCCTCTTTCTTCTTCTTCCTTTCATCACTCTCCTCTTCTCCTTCGTCAATTTCTGCATACTTTTTCCTTTTTTGTTCAATTATTCAATCTACAATGGAAAATTATAGTTCTAATCAAACAATTCCAACAGAAAAAGAAGGAGGAGACCACGACGAAGAAGACGACGCCTAGCCCTGAGGAGAACACCCATGAAAAGACCAAAACCACATAAATAGGAGGAGGAAGAAGGAGTAGCAGCAGTAGCAGGAGGAAGAGGAATAGCAACAGCAAGAAGAAGAAGAAGAATATGATGATGATGTAGATATGGAAGAAGGAAGGAATGAATAAAAAGAAGAAGATGGAGTACATTGGAGTAGTAACTTCCAATAATCTGTTTCTGTTTTAATTCAAAATCCATTTCTACTTTCATTCAAATCCAATTCAGTTTTTATATATTACAATCCGTTTCTACTTTCATTCAAAATCTGTTTCTGTTTGAGCTAAACAAAACCACGCCTAGGCGTAAAAGAAAATTTGTTTCTACTTTCATTCAAAATCTATTTCTACTTTCATTCAAATTCTGTTTCTGTTTCATGAAAATCCAATTCAGTTTTTAATTCAAAATCCATTTCTGTTTTCATTCAAAACTCGTTTCTGTTTCCATTCAAAATCCGTTTCTGTTTCCTGAATATCCAATTCATTTTTTTATACTAAATCCATCTCTATTTTTGTTCTAAATCTGTCTCTGCTTATCTTCAAAATCCGTTTCTATTTCTTAAAAATAACCAATTCAATTTTTCGTCAACAACACCAACAATAACAGGAACAACACCAACACCAACGAACAAGAAGAAGAAGAAGAAGAGGAGATGCCAATGATGATGATGATGACGGCTGCAACAACAATCAGTGGCGGAACCAGAAATTTTATAAGAGGGGGGCCAAAATTAAATATGAAAATTAAAATATAATGTATTCAAAATTTAAAAATAAAATTTATAAATGAAAATTAACATTCAGCAATATATTTTAAAACTTTAGTACTTTTAGTCTTATTTTACTTACGGTATTTTATGATACTAAAATTATCGATTATCATGTTTGAATTGAATTTTAAAATAATGTTCTTTCAATATTTATAACATAATTTACTAAAAAAATTATCTTTTATTTTGTTTCGATATCGTATTTTAATAAATTTTTCTCTTAAAGAATATATAAATAAACATGAAAAAATAAAAATCTTTTATTAAAAACAATTATAATAATTTTATATTTTTTGAAAAAAATTGAGAAGTGAACAAATTTATCTAGTAATATTTATATATACCGGGATACTAAGTGTACACATGCTTATTTTGTCCAATTAAATCCAATTAAGTCATTTATTTTGTATGTCAAATAAAATATTAATTTGATATCAAATAGCATGAACTTCAATTTTACATCAAAATGATATATTTGACATAAAATAAATAATTTAATTAGATTTGATTGAACAAAATAAGTATAAACATAGAATTATTATTATATAATGTATTTATAGAAAAAAAATTTTAAATAAATAAAAAAATTCGTTTTTTACCAAAATACACATTTCTGGAAATATTTACCAAAATAAAATCTATTAGCAATACCGATCTGGATCGGTATTGGGTTAATTTCAATACCGGTCCAGACCGGTGCTGGGCCAATTTTTTAAAAAAATAAAATACACCAGTACTGGTCCTTCTGGGGGCGGTACGGGTTAATATCAATACCGGTCCTTGTTGGGGCGGTACTGGTTCAAAATTTAATTTTTTAATTTAATAATAAATATATTGATTTAATTAATATCAATGATTTAGGTAATAAATTACAATTAAAAAATATATTAATAGAAATAAATATATTACTTTTTGAGAGGTAATTTTGCATTGATTCAATTGACATAGAATTAATGTAATAATATATTAATTGATTTAATTAACATAGCATTAATGTAATAATAATAATCGGATCCATCAAATTAAATTCCAATCCAAATTAAAAAACGTAATAATAGTCATGAAGATATTAAGGCATAGAAATTATTGTTTTCAGTACGCACGAATGATAACATTATGGAGATTTAGGTATTATCATTTATTATAATTAAATAAAGTTTAGAGTAAAATCAAAGAAGGAAACACTGTATATTTATATTAATTCACTATATTTTTTCTTTTCACGGAAGAGATTATTTTACGATCCATTATAAGACTTTCTTATTTAAGATGGATTGAATTATTATTATTACATTAATACTATGTCAATTGAATCAATTAATATATTATTACACTAATTTGATGATTGAAGTATTATTATTATTATACTAATGATATGTTAATTGAATCAATGCAAAATTACCTCTTAAAAAATAATATATTTATTGCTATTAATATATTTTTCAATTATAATTTATTACCTAAACCATTGCTATTAATTAAATAAATATATTTATTATTAAATTAAAAAGTTAAATTTTGAACCAGTATCGCCCCAAGAAGAATCGGTATTGATATTAGCACAGTACCACCCCCAGAAGGACCGGTACTGGTGTATTTTATTTTTAAAAAAAATTGGCCCAGTACTGGTCTGGATCGGTATTGAAAATAACCAAATACCGGTCTGGACCGGTATTGCTAATAGATTTTATTTTGGTAAATATCTCCAGAAATGTGTATTTTGGTAAAAAACGAATTTCTTTTATTTATTTAAAATTTTTTTCTGTATTTATACTATTTATTATTATTATTATTATGATACATATAATTTTATTATATTTGATAATTTCTATATTAACATAATTAGTTATATATATATATATATATATAAAAGAGTAATAATAATACTATTAATTTTTTTAAAGAAAATTGGGGGGACCACGACCCCTATAGGCCCCCCTTAGTTCCGCCGCCGCGGACAACATTGGTGGTGGCTGCAATAATGAAGAAGCTGTGGTGGATGCGCGTTTTAAGTTTTAGGGAGAGTGATAACGCGTGTAACGAGTGAGAGTGGGAAAAAATCATTTGGTTAGACTTGATTTGAGTAAATGCTTGGATGTATAGCATTATTGTATTTTATATTCAAACAAAATATATAAAGACATATGTACTAAATACATGTACAATTAATATACGAGAATTATTTGTTCTTTAATTTTTGAAACAATAATACTATTTGCACATAAAAAATAAGCACGAAAATCGGTCATTATGTATAAATATATAAATATATAAATAGTTTAGCTATTTTTAAGGTGTATTTTATATTTTAATATTAATAATTAATTTTAATTGTTAATTTGATGAACAAATAGTATAATATTTTCCGGCAAATGAGTAATTGCCTTCAAACTTTTATAAATTGTACCAATTTCCAGAATGGATGATGCTAATGTTGATTATTTGATTATTTCAGTTGCAAGTTCCCTTTCCAGAAGTGAGATCGAATTTTAGTAGGACATCATTATCACGTGTATTGAATTTTTTTCTTTTGAAAAAAATAAAATAAATGTTGTTTATTTAGGTGCAATGACAACAGCCAAGAATTTAATTTGGGAGTTGCTATGAAATTTCTTTTATGTAGGGGTGAGCACATGTTGGATCGTTCGAGTTTGGAGGAAAATAGGAATCGAACCAATTAAATTATAATTGGTTTGGATTGGTTTGGTTTCAGGATTTTTAGCAAGTGAATCCGAACAAAACCGAACCGATTAAATCCGGGTTGGATTGGTTTGGGTAATTGAATATCCGATTGAGAATAAAATCTTGAAAAAAAATATAAAAGTATAAGAAAAGTATTTATGTTAAATAGGGCTGGAAGTGAGTCAAGCCAGCTTATAAGCTAGCTCGAGCTCGACTCATTAACGGCTCGATAAGTTGAGCTCGTGAGCTGGTGAGCTGAGTTTGAGTCTAGGTTTGAGCTCGAAAATTAAATGAGCCGAGCTTGAGCTTCGGTAAGCTCAGCTTATTAGCTCGTGAGACGGCTCGAAAATATATATAAATATTTATTTATTTATTAAATTATTAATACACATAGTATTCAAAGTATAAGGTACTAATCACTTATTATACAAATGTGATATTTTATATAAGAGAAAGCATTTGTAATAAATAATTAGTTAGTTAATATTAGACAAGCGGCAAACGAAAATAAAATAATAATTACAAATGAAATGAATTTTTTATATTATTGGTTAACATTAGTTAATTTTTTATTGGTTAATTAACACTATTATTTATATATGCGTTAGATTGTTATAATTTATTAATATAAAATTACATATTATATTCATGTTATTTTTTTTATAATATATTCATGTTATTTGAGACAGCTCGTGAGCTAGTTCGAGCTCGTGAGTTTTCGACGAGCCAAGTTTGAGCTTAAGAAATAAGCTCGATTGTTAATAAGCTGAACCGTGAGCCAAACTCAATTTTCGTGAGCCGAGCTTGAGCTTGGCCTGGCTCGGCTCACTTCCAGCCCTAATGTTAATAATAAATAATAATAAAAAATTAATAAAAGGTAATATATTATTAAATTTATACTTTAATAAATATAATAAATTTTTTTGATGACTATAAATATAATAATTTGAGTTAGAAAGAATAAAATTGTATATATATTATTATATTTTATTATTTTTTTAAATCAATATAAACCTAATTGGGTAATCGGGTTGGTTTGGGTATTGCAACATTAAACCAATATACGAACAGATTAAGATCGAGTTGGTTTGGATCTGACCCTATTATATCCGATTATTCATTGGATGTAGAACCGATATAATCGGATTGATTTGGTTTTGATCGGATAATTAGACTGACTACCCATACCCATACTCATCCCTACTTTTATGAATGAAACGTTCCACCCTGTTCTAGCACCAGAATAAAAGCTCAGACATGCCTTGCAAAGGAAGAAAGAAATCATAAACATAAACATACAAATATTATGTTGTAAGGCTTTTCCTTTTCATGTTAGAATATTGCATATATCGACTTTATAAGATACCTTGCACAGAATCATTCGCATTGAAAATGGTTTAGGGTTTAAATTGTAGCGTGCTTTTAGTTTAGAGTTAGACATCGATTTTTTTTACATTTGATTTTTATCATATAAGAAATATTTCAGGTGCTCCATGAGTTACGGTAATCAAATGATCTTAATCGTTCATTTTAATTTTTATATATTTTAAAATTATTTTATAATTGAAATCAACAGTTAAGATTATTGAATTACTATATACCCTAGAGCACCTAAAATGCTTCCTATCATATATATTATGATAAAATGACTAATCTTTCAATAAGAAATATGTGTTGAGTCTTTATTCCGTTGAATTAGTTGATCAATAACATGCTAACATCATTCGCATTGAAAATGGTTTAGGGTTTAAATTGTAATGTGCTTTTAGTTTAGAGTTTAGACATCAATTTTTTTACATTTGATTTTTATCATATAGATTATGATAGAATGATTGATCTTTCAATACGAAATATGTGTTGAGTCTTTACTCCATTGAATTAGTTGATCAAATTCAAATTTATTAGTTGATCAGTAACATGCTAACATCATCCATTCCAATAATTAATTAGTCAAAACTTAAAACTAAAAAAAAGAAAAGAAGAAAGAAAGAAAGAAAGTAGAACATTATATAGCAATTAACCCAAAAATGATGCTAAGTGTTTAGAATAGGGAGGAGATCAGAGAAATGGGGATTGTACAGAAAGTAGGGTTTAATGGGAAAGGGTAATGAGTCAAGAAAGAAGAGTATATGAAGGCATGTCTTCAATTCGTAGAACATTATCCATCATCAACTCTTTCTCAAGCTGAACACGTGTGGATTTCAGCACATCCTGCAACCATGATGAAAAAATGACATAACTTTAACATTTTTTTATTAATATTAATTAATGCTTAGCTAGAGTTAATTACCAAAAAACTACGAAAGACTTTATAAGATTGAAAAAAAAATAACCAAAAAAATTCAAACTATAAAAGTATCCGCAAGAGATTAAAAATTGTGACAAAAATGCTCAAAATTAATTTATGATAAAAGTTAATGTTTAATTAGCTATATAATAATTTGATATTTTGGTCATAATTTTAAATTTTTCATGAGGTTTTTTGTCATTTAAATTTTTTATGAATATTTTTATTATAATTTTGAATCTTTTATGTGTTTTTTTGTTATTAGAATCTTTTATGATTATTTTTGTCAATTTTATAATTTTTCATGATTATTTTTTACAGTTAACTCTATCTAGTTAATATTTAATTTTTATATTATTAAAATTGAAGGTTTAAACTTTAAAATTTATAATTAGTGTTTACTGGTCAAATGTTAGTTATAAAAGTTTTATATTTTTTATTATTTTAATGTTTTTGAACAATAACATGTTTAATTTTTTATTCATTCATTAAAAAAGTGAATAAAAACTTTGGTTAAATTATTTTGCTATTTTATGGAATTTTATCAAATTTATAATTAAGCTCATGTACTGTTTTCTTTTTTATTAGTCTCTATACCACTTTCAGTTTTATAATTAAGTCCTCCTGATAAAAAAAAGTAAGACAAAATATTTTATTTCTAAATTAAAATATTATATAACTAAGAGTTAAATCGATAAAAATATATTCCTTTTATTTTAAAATTTCAAAATATCTCTCTCCTCTTATTCTTTTCATCTCCGAAGAAAAATGTCATCTTCTCTTCCTTCAAAGTGTGAGAGAGGAGAGATAACTATTTTGAAATTGTAAAAAGTGTCTCTTTTAAAGATTTAGCTTTTAATTATGGAGTATTTTTGGAAAGTTAATTCCAATAATATGGACTCAATTACAAATTTAAGTGAAATTACAGGGCATCTATTAAACCTAACACTTTCAGTGATTATTCTAAATATTTTTCATATATATATATATAACTCTTACAAGTTATTACAATGGTGACAATACTATGAATTTTTGTTATCTAATACTTTAGGGCATTTTTTAAAAAACTATAAGTACAATATTTTTAGTAAAGAAAGATTAAAGCATAAAATGATATTTCTTTAAGGGTTTAAAAACTTATGACTGCAACATTTTTCTGAGTTAGGAATGTTAAGCTTAATTTATCCTAAGTAAAAACTTATTAATGCACGGCAAAAATGGATAAGAACATACTAATCCATTAGGGATAAGTACTATTTATACCCAAAAAGTTTATACCAAAAAATTTGTTTGTCATAAACATTTTTTTTTCTCAAAGTTGCCACAAAAATTTTCGTTATGAATAAAAAAGACATATTGACAATTTTGCCCCACTATTATTATTCATTAATGACAGTTAGTCATTTTTTCTCTTTAATTATGTATTTATTTTAATAATTAAAATTTAAGTTATTTAAAAAAAATAAAAATTTTATTAATCACAATTCACAATCACCACCACCCTACAGCCACCGTTACCGCCATCACCATAACCATCACCATTACCATCGCACTCCCACCTTTGAGGAACATTGTTTCTGCAACTTCCTCCTTCTCTTGCTTTGATTCAAAACACAAATACACGTCCCCTATTGTTCGGTGCTCCTTTGATACTGATTTCATTTACCCTTCCCTTTCAATTTCAAAATTCTTTTATACATTTTGACTTAGGCATGCTAAAGTTTCAACCTTTGTCACTCTTTCATATTTTCAATCACAATTTATTAAAATCCTCATTTTGCTCGTTATGTGGAATTGGGATTCATTTGAATTTTTAATTGGGTCAACATCCAATCATAGAAGGTTGGGGATCTGAATATGGTGACCTGGTGGAAGAGAAAATTTGTGTTGAGATTCAGAGAACTCATGATTGGCTTATGTGATTTATTAGTTCCTTGTTATTAGTTTGTAAAGATTTAATTTATTTTGAGTGTTTGATTCAATTAGAAAGCTTTGGGATTTGGTTTCAGTGGTGGAAGGAACGGGAGGAATGATGTGTGTTTTGGGTTTCATGAGGTTAGTAAATTGGGTTGTTTGTTAAACATGTTGATGGACATGGGAGAATGACAAGAAGAAGAAGGGTAATGAGTTGGTGGTTGGGACTTGGGAGTTGTGATGGTAATGGTGGCTCCGGAGTAGTTGAGAGTGGTGAGAGTGAGGAAGAAGAAGAACAAATGGTGATGTTGTGTAAGATTAATATGGGTATTTTCGTTAAAAAATTTTTATTTTGGTATTTTTAATGTGTTTTTAAAATTTTTGTGACAACTTTGAGAGAAAAAAAAAAAACGATTGTGACAAACAAGTTTATTTGCTAAAACCTTTTGGGCATAAAGAGTACTTATCCCAATCCATTACTAATTAAAATTCTTTAAATTTCTTACATTAAATTCCATATATGTAGCATTTTTCTGCAGCCACTGTTTGTCCATAACCACAAAAGCCACACAATAAAGCAAGTCAAATGCCCACTCATTTTCTGCAAATTCAAGATGATTGGTATAAGCTGCCATCTTTATAATGTTATTAATGAGTGAAGGAATTTCTTGAATAATATAAAACCATACATTTGGTGGTTCTAAGTTCTAACCTGAAAGCATTTGAAGAAAAACTGTTCTGATGAAAGTCCTGGGTTTATCTGTAAGTGAAGAAACTGCCACACATTAGCTATAATATATTACATTGGTCGCTATGTGCCTTAAAAAGTGTTGCTAAAATTAAAGTAACTTTCTTTTTTTTTACTTAACAATACTTTTTAATTTAAAATGTAAGAGAAAAAGCGTTTCTGAAATGTAAAATAAGTATGACTTTAATTTTAACAACACTTGTATAGTCAAAAAAGCTACTGTAGTCATAAGCACTATAGAGTGTATCATATTTCCCTAAGATGAAAATTTCTATTTTGTTTTCAATGATATAAAATTTGAGTTTCCTTGGAAGCTTAGGCCATAAGGCAGTATAAATATGTTTAAAGAAAAGCTGATCCATGACATACTAGCAACAAGGTCAAGCATTTGCATGATCATGAATGTGATATTTACGCCGGCTACGGCGAACGGATACTCCCACGCTGCTCCTTTTCCTCCTTGTCTCTTCAATAGGCGTTGGAAAGAAGTCTGAGAAAAAAAAAAAATCCTTGTTGAGAGATTCATTTCCTCTAGATAAAAAAATTTGTAAAGTGAGAAAGTAACGAAATATTCGTCTTTAAATCGAAATCTACACAAAATGAAATATATTGGTTTAAAGTTGATTTAATAACTTTAGACTCTCGCTTTAGAAGAGTCACCTTCTCCGTTGAAAGTCAAATTCAAGTTGATTATTGGAACCCTACGTAAAATTGAGTTTTCAAATTTTTTTTCTTAATAATAATAATAAAAAAGAATAACTGTCTATTACGGTCCTTAAGCATCTGCTCAAAAGACAAAGCGGCCCCTCCACAACCACTCATGTAATTGGTCTTGTCTTTGTTAGTGATCTAAGTGGCCCCTAAATATCAGCAGGTCACTATTTTTCCACTTAGATCAATTACTTGAACTGTTGGAGGCCGGTTAAGGATTTTTGAATTGTCGAGTGTCACTTTGTTCTTCCGACGAATAGTCAGTGACCGGAAATAGCATTTAGCATTAGCTAGTTAAGAATCTCACAGGGAGAGTCTTTGCAAAGAATAATAGGTTCTCCAAGGAAATGAATCCAGCTCCTCTGTTAAGTAAAAATTGATGCAGAAAACCAAAGTAAGTGATGAACTAAGTCAAAGGCGAAAATGACACAAGACCATTATGAAGAAAAATGTGACCTAAAATCAGTTGATGGGTCTCTTCCCTGCCATCCCATTTCTTTCCATTGATCAGAAATCAAGCCATTGAGCTCCGTACCGGGGAATGAAGCATGCCACAGAGCTCTCAAAGCTTCCTGTTTTCGAACGAAATTTCTTGACGAATAAGTAACATAACAGAAGGCTCAAGGAAAATGTGGATGCATGTTAGGATTTCAATGATGATAATACAATTGCTTTGAACAATCAATTTTCCAAGTCAATTGTGCTAGTTAGAAAAAATTTACCTGGTGATCTGGCTTGGAAGCATCAAAATAAATTTTCATTCGGCGCTTTAGTCTTCGCAATCTTTCCTCCTGCAAAATTGTTGCAAAGGATGCAACTCTATGAACTCAGCTTCCATTTCTTGAACTTATCATCAACTAAAATATGTGCATCTTTTTCAAAGAAAATGAAAATATTACATTGGACTAGTTTGGAAGAAAAATGGAAATGGGTTTTCAAGAAATGTCTCATGCAATTATTCACATAAAACAAACATGATTCCAGATGGCACCAAAATTCTAGTCATACACATGTTTTCCAAATAAAAAAACTTAAGAAAATTTTCTACTGAGAATTCAGATTCCTCCTTATGTTATTTCTTCAAAATTATCATGAAAATATGCTTCACAAACTCTGTAATCCGTCTTAGCTATTCATGCATTAGTGAATTGAAACATTTCTCTTATGCAGACCAAATCAACTGTAACTTAGAAAGCCGAATTGTATTTTGAAAAAAAAAAACATTTGTATAAACAAATTATCCAATTCAAACAGCATAATAATTAGAGTAAAACTTCAAATTGGCTACCAAACTTTTTATAACAGAAAACTTCTGATTTCTCAAGACATCCCAAAACCAACAGGCTAACAACTAATTTGTCGCGGATCTGCACTGCTCGCAAAACTCGCTTAAGTAAACGAATGAGTTAACCACTCGACCAACCCAAGTCAGTAAAATTTTAATCTAATAATTAAACAAAATATGTGAGTAAATAAGAGTGGAAGTAGGAACCTGTAAAGGGGTCAAATTCATGCAGATTCTTTGACAATTTCCCTTCCTTTTGAAGCAAACACAGGTCAGCCCTTTACCAATCCAAGCATGGGAATGGGAGCCACATGTTTCATCATCTGTGTATAACAAATCAGCTGAGTTTCTCATTCAATCTTTTCTTTTATTATTATTTTCCTTTTTCTTTTGGCTAATTAACCACTGGTCTCAGAAATGGAATTAAAAGATGTTTTATATACAAGTTGAGGTAGCTGATAATTAAATATGGTTGAGTGTGTGGGAAAAAAAGGATGACAATAAACATCATTTTCATTTTATTGAGGTAGTAGGATAGTAGGAAAGATGTTGATAGCTCACACTATATTTATCATTTAATTATATTTCAATCTTTTTTTTTTCTTCTAGATAGATCTAAATTTGATAATTAATAAATAAAAATGTAAGCAAACACAATAACTCATATGTGTTTAAATCTATATATATTATTATATACTTTTTAAAATATCCTTATTTTTATACATGTAGTTATTATTTTTAAGAGTTAATTTTATGATTATTTATTAAATAAAACATTAATTTAGTCAAAAAAAAAATAAATCATTCATTTGATTTTCATGAACATGTCTAAATAGTAAATATATGAATTTAATTAAAAAATTGTATAAAACTTCTTGTGCTGTTAATGTATCAAATTTATTCTTAAAAATTAGCTATAAACTTGATTAATTTTAAATTTATTATTGTTATGCCATAAAAAAAGATAAAATATTATTGAAAAGTTTATAATATTGACAAAAATAATTTTAAAAAAATATAATTTTCATTCACAGACAATATTAACAAGTTTAATACAATCGTTAGTCATACATTTGTCACATCAAATAACTAATTTTCAAATCAAGTATGTAAAATAAAAATCATCTAAATACATAAATTGAATTAGATGTTTGAAAAAACTTTTACACTCATGATGCATTAAAAATTTAAAATTAAATTCTAACAAACAAGTAGAAATTACATAAATTAAATACAATCGTTAGTCATATCATTTGGATAGTTATTTAGAAATTACATATAGAAATTTGCAAAAGATATTCAGTCATTTACGGGGACAAAAAATATATATCTACAGAAATTCAATCGAGGTAAAATTATTAAATTTTAATTAAAAAATGTATCATTCTTTTAATCATAAATCATCAAAATCCAATCTTCAAAACTCATGAATTTTCGAATTAATTATTTTAACAATAAACAAAAATAATTGTGATAGAAAAAAGTGAGTTGTGCAGGGTGGTGGCGGTGGAAGGAGGTGGATCCAGTGTAAATTAGATTAGAATTAGTAAGTGTTGTTGTCGTGTTGTGCCCCGACAAAGAAAGAAGCAAAACGACAATAGACATGCCAGTAGCTGTGTTGCTAAGTTGCTATGGACTATGGTTATTATTGTTTAAGGTTAAGGTTAATGGACCACAAAAAAAGACCCCGTGGGAACTGGGAACCCCAACATTCATCATAAACGTTATCCTCTCTCCTCTCTTCACAAATAAAATAAGTCCCCTCCTATGATGCACGATGTGATATACGACACACCGACACATTAATCTTAACTTTTCATATGACACGAGAAAACGATATATATTTTTAAATATTTCATATGACAGCAGATACGCGTATCAAACGAATGTCGATGAATGTCGTGATCAAAACATATTTGACACGTAAACATGTGAATTCAGCAAACTGTCCATGATTTATAGGTCCTCTCACTAATTAGTTATTTTACTTCCTTTGATTGATTGGTTTGGTTACTAACCCCTACCACTGAAATTGGTGCTTCACTTTTTTTTTTCTTTCTTTTTCCATGTTAAACCACAGGCACCTAATTTTGCTACTAGCAATTCCAATAATTCAATCTTATTCGAATGAAGAAGACACAGAGACTCAAAATTGCTTATTATAAGTCTAAAATCGTTACCTTTACGAGATTCACAGTTTGTATTGAATTAATTTATGAGATTTTAATTGCACTATTCTAGTTGAGTATTTTCAGTATTAATTTTGTTTGGAAAGTTTTTTTTAAGAGAGAGAAAAAATAATACTTATATCTTTGAAAAAATATCATGCCAACCAAAATATAACATTTCAAGAATCCATTAAATGTAAATTATTTAAAATAATTAAAAGTAAAATAAAACTTTAAATGTTTAAGATTATGTATTGAAATTACAAATTTTAAATAATCTCAAATATAATATTTACAAAGTATTATATAATACTCAAATTAATATTAAACTAAAGTTAATTCTGAACTCTTTCGGTCAACTTCAGACTTGTTTCCCAGGATTTTATGAATCACAAATCACAACCACTACATTAGCACTTTGTAACACGGTCATAACCATCCTATGTAGGTAGGTTTGACTACGTTCCATTAAGAGATGGACCACATAGACCATACATAGTGGGTTGGGTGACATGATTAAACAAACAAACAAACAATTCGGCACTCAAATTAACTACTACTTTATCCCCTTTTCTATGCCTAATTAAAAATGCTAAATAATTGCACTAAAAAAAAGGGTACTAGAATGTGGTTGAGAAAGATGATTGAAGGCGATGATGGAGAAGAGAAATGAGTGAGCGGTGAAACACAAAGTAACTGAAAGTGGTAAACGACAGTGAGTTTTTGGAATGAGGAATGGATGAAATTACTTACCTGAAGCGCTGTGTGCCACGAAGGTGGGCATTCTCAGGCGATGAATCCAAACAAATGGTTTCTTTTCTTTTTGTTTTGCTTTTCTGGGATCTGCAAAATCCAATTAATTATGAGGAGGAAGCAATAACAATACACAAAGTATACGTGTGTTATTGTGTATAGTGGTTAACTGAACCAGTGCCGTTTCACTTATAAGCCACCGATTCTTTCCATTTTAGTCTCTTTTAAATAAGACTAGAATATATTAATAAGGTGAGAATTGATAATTAGTCCCTAAAATATTGGTAAATTGTGAGACGATTTCATGCGAAAAAACCAACATTAAAGAGTTCATTAGGGAGCCAATAATTAAATTATCATCCAAAATTTATATCAGTTATCATCCGTAACTCATATATTAATGATTAAGTTATTAATTTAATTTTCATAACATACATCCAATCAAATGTTACCACATCATCAAAAGCCATTAATTTTAAAACCCACTATTTCTAAGTAAAATAAATACATGGATCTGATTGAATGACTGTGTAAAATTCTTTACACCGTCAGTATATCAAAATTAAACTCTTAAGTTATTATCCAAAATTTATGAGTTATCATCCATAACTTATATTGGCTCTCTATTGGCTCTCTATTGGTCATAATATGTTGGCTCCCTAATATTTTTCCATATGAAATTATTATTAAAATTTGTCAGATGATTTAAATTGTTTGATTAAATTATCATTTAACAATTTTAGAATATCAACTTCATATGAAATTAATTGCATGTGAGTTCCTACCAATAAATTCTTACATTAAAAAAACACTTGAGTTGTTAGTGGTAGTGGATAGAAACCAGTTTGCTTAAACACTTTGGATTGAATTCACAATACCAACGTTTTGGTTTGGTAAAATTTTTACTTTTCGAAAAAAGATTATGAAATATGTCTTTTAAAAGATAGCTTTTTAAAAGTAGTAGCACATGTGTTTAGTAAAATTAAAACAAAAATGACTTTTAATAAGCACAGACAATAACAATTGTGTTTGGTAAAATGACTTTTAAAAATTAAAAAATCATAATAAATATAAATGTAATAATAAATATGGATATTTATAAATAAATGAGGTTATATTATAGTTTTAAAAGCACCCTATCTTTTAGGTAGCGTTTGGAAAAGAGACTGAGACTAAAAGATTGGAACTACGGGACTGAGGCTGAGAGACTGAGACTAAGGCTCGGTTTGGTAATGTTGTGGCTCTCAAAAAGTAGCTGACTGAGAGTCACAAGATTACTGTTTGGTAAAATAACTCAAAATTGCTCTCAATAAGTAGAAGCCACACATATTGCATTTGGTAAATCTATTTGATTAGGGTTGCACACGGATCGGATCAGATATGGCATATTTTTCGATCGGATCCGCACTATTTTTATCGGATCGGATCAAATATGATATCCGCATTTTTTTTTATCTTCGGATCCGATCCGATCCGACTGCGGATATATCCGCGGATTGCGGATATATCCGCAATTAAAGAAACCTCACAAAACAAATATTTTGTTTGTTTTAAACCAAAAAAAAAAGCCATGAAACCCTATTCCCATCATTCTTTCCCAATTCTCACAAATCAAAATAGTATACTGTAAATTTTAAAACATAACAAATTAACAACACAACAATAATCTTTTGACAACAAAATTAAATAAACATAAATTCAGCATTTCTCTTCTCCCATCACTTGATTTCTTTTCACTTTTAGCATCCATTCAATATTTACAGATCAAAACCATACACAAAATAATAATGTGTAAACAAAAATCCCATACAAATTAAATCTGTTAAATCATATTAAATTAGAATCAGTTAAAACATTAATGATTTATAAAAACCTTTTATCTCAAAATAGCACAACACTGCAGAACAAAGGCACAACGAATTATGAAAATGAACTGAAGATGAAGAACAGAGCCGGCTAACGGCGACAGGCGGCGGCGGAACGACAGCAAGCAGAGACTGGAGGCAACGACACCATGAGGAGAGCCGGCGATGGAGATTATGACATGGTAAGGACTTCAGACTCGACGGAGACAATGACTTGAAGAACTCAACGGAGAGGCGACGACGGGAGGAGGAGTAGCAGCGACTGACGAGACGGCGTCGGGACAAGAGGAAGACTAGAAGATGGATGCTGGACGGCAAGTAAACGATGGATGAGGAATGCTGGACTTGGACGACGTTGGGAGTGGGACAAAGCACCGCAGCGGCGTCGCTGAAAGTGAGAAGAGTTGTGGAGGCAAGTGATTGTGTGTGTAACTTGTGAGATTCAAAGAAAGAAGAAGGGGAGTAGGGTTTGGGACGCCTAGGGTAAATGAGAATTGAGGAGGGATTAGGATTTAATATCATATATATATTTATTATTTAATTATTTATTAATTTTATGTGCGGATCCGCGGATCTACGGATCAGATTCACGGATGACCACATGAAATCCGCGATCCGTACTTGCTTTCGTGCGGATCGGATCCAATCCGATGGCTTTGCGGATCGGATCAAATCCGCAATTTGCGGATCGGATTCGGTTTTTCACCGCGGATCTGCGGATATGATCCGATCCATGAACACCTCTATATTTGATAGTTGCTTTCAAAGTAATAAATTATTACAACGACCTTTTTGTTAGTATGTGATGCATTAATATAAAATTAAATATAATTAATTGAGGATAATATTGGATTTTTATTAAAATAGAAGGTTAATTTGTCATTTTGCTTTTAAGGAGCCAGAGCCAGCTTTGAAACGCTACTCTTGCGGGCTCCCAAAAGCCGGGAGCAAAAGCTCCTTGAATTTTTGAGTTACCAAATGCAAAAAGATGGCTCCTGTTTTTTGAGAGCATGAGCACTTGACCGAAAAACTTTACCAAACACACCCTAAATTAAATTTTGTATTGTGTAATGTTCAAAATGTACTAAGTTGAGTTATGAAGAGACTAAAAAAAAGTGAAATGAATAAAACACTCTTATATTTGCACAAAAGGAGTTTCTCCCTTCCTAACCTCCCCCTTTTCAATATCCAACCCGATGAACATCTTCACTTATTTCTATGCTGAACATCCTCTACTGAATCTAACATCAAATGGTCATTCATTTCATGTTCATCACTGGTCACAACTGCCTTAGATATGCAATGGGGCACAAAAATTGGGGCACAAAAGTTCATTTTGCATGGTTTTAGGCTCAGGTTTCTAGAATTCATTCCTAGATATGCACTGGCAAACACAGTAACAACATAAAACCTTCTGACATTTGATTTCTCAATATCAACTTACCAAAGTGCCTAATTTGTTGAGGAACTTGTATTTTTTGTAACATATTAAAGGGGTATCAAACTTGAGAAGCCAGGAGATTGGATTTCACTTCTGTATTGTGATTACACATTTAATTGAAGAAGAGGGGAAAGTCAAGTATTTGTAGAGAACTGAGTGAGGAGCAGATGGCGCTGGTAGGAATCACTGAAGCCACCACCGCCATCGTTGGAAGAGGAAGAGCAGAGCTGGACGAGCATAGGGCTACGCGAGAGGTGTGGTTCAGGGCACAGTGTAGGCGACGCAAAATGAGAGAGTGGGAGCAATGCAAGTGTGGTAGAGCTAGAGCTCTAAGGAGATAGTGATAATGGTGGTGCTCCAAGATGCCATGGATTGTGGTAGTGCTTCATGGTGCCTGGTTGCCATTGAGAACATAGATCTGAAATGGGGTGATGAATGTGACAAGGGTTTGAAGAGGGTAAAGTGTGTAATTTAAGAAATTAAGGGTGCGTTTGTTTCTAAGTACGGGGACTGAGACTGGGTGACTGAGATTCAGTATTGTGTTTGTTGAACAGAGATTGGAACTAAAATTTCAGTCTCAGTCCCCAGAATTACAGTATTTTCAGTACCTCCAAATTGGAGGGACTGGGACTGAAACTTTAATAATATTTTTTTACTCAAATACCCTCAATCAACATTATAGTTTCCAATACTAACATTTATTTATGCTCCATCAACTTAGTTTAATCTCTATTTCTCAGTCTCTATCTCTAATTAATTTTAAACCAAACACAATACATAAACCTATTTCAGTCTCAGTCTCTCAGTCTCGGTCCCCCAGTCTTAGTCTTTCAGTCTCAGTCTCTCTCCCAAACGCACCCTAAATGAGGATATTTTGGGAAAACAGGTTATTAAAATTTCAGTCTCAGTCTCCAGTCTCTCAATCTCTTCTAACTGGAGATACTTGTTGGGAAAATTCAGGTTCAAACCAGAACCTATCTAACAGTGGAAGCACCAAAATAATTTTCCCAGAACCTGTGCAGTTAAATAGGCAACACAAAAAATACTCCAAGCAACAGATAATATGCAGAAATTAAGAACAAGAGATACAAACAATTTTATCGTGGGAAAACCCCCCAAAAGAGGGACAAAAAACACACGGGATCTAGTCCAGCAAAATCTTCCACTATCAATAATAATGGGTACACAATCAGTCCTCCTAGTAGCACTAGGGTATCTCAACAATCAACCGAATACATCATCACAACATGTGAATCAACATAAACCCTCCACAAAAGTGGGTATCTTAAATCAGACATAAGAGAAGGTACTAACACTAGGAGGTTATATCCTAATGTTCAGCACTACACCAGAAATAACATACTGACATCTCATAAGAAATGAAACAAGTTTACTAAGTCAAGATGTGCACTTTGAAACCGTCATTTTCCCCAAATTCTCTTACCGCCGTTGGAGCACACAGCTTCTCTATGATTCTTTCTTTCTTAGCTTCCAACCTAATTTCTCTTCTTCATGTTATTATTATTATTGTATAATTATTATTAGTTGGGTTTGGGCCTCCACTTGTATTTGGGGAGCCCATTCAACAGTACTGAAAATATTGAAATTTTGGGAACTGAAACTGAAATTTTAATTTCTGCCTTCATCCAACAAATACTCAGTTTCAGTTTCCCAGTCTCAGTTTGAGTCCCCTTTACCAAACGCTATCTTAAGGGTGAGTTTAGTAAAGCTTTTATTTTTTGAAAGTAGCTTACGACTTGGTTTGGTAAAGCTTTTACTTTTCGAAAGTAGTTTACGAAATTTGTTTTTTAAAAGATAACTTTTTAAAAGTGATAGCACATATGTTTGGTAAAATCAAATAAAAAAAATCTTTCAATAAGCACAAGCAATAACAATAGTGTTTGGTAAAATGACTTTCAAAATTTAAAAAGACCATTATATATAATAATAATAATAATAATAATAATAATAATAATAAATTTGGATATTTATTAATAAATGATGTTATATTAGATTTTTTAATTTTGATAAGTACAAGCCAACTTTGAAAAGCTTTCTCATAGGTGCTTTCAAAAGCACCAAATCTTTTAAAAGTTGCCAGCATAAACACATCGTTTTTTTAATTTACCAAACGCAAAACAAGGTGTTTGTGCTTTTAAAAAGCTCTAGCACCTCTCCAAAAAAGTTTTACCAAATTGAGCCTATGAAAGTTATCTTTTAAAAGGTAGCTTTTTAAAAGTCGTAGCATGTGTACTTGGTAAAATGAAGGGAAAAGTACTCTTTATGCCATAAAAGTTGTGTGTAAAAATCACTTTTACCACAAACATTTTTTTTTCTCAAAATTGCCATAAACGTTTAAATTTTTTATTAAAAGAACATATTGACCGTTTTACCCCTATTGTTATTATTTATTAAAAATTTAAAACCATAATTTTCCAAAAAAAAAGAAAAGAAAAAGAAAAAGTACTCACGCTCACAAAACTAGAGAGAGTGAGTTACATATTGAGGAATCAAATCCCTAAACCCCAATTTTTCTAACCACCACCATTATCATCCAAAGCATTTATAGCTTCAGCCTTTTCAAGAAACTTCATATTTTCAGCCTTGTATTCTAAAATATCATTTGACTAATTCCTGAATAACAATTAGACAATGAAGACAACGTTCAACTAAATGTTTTCATTGAAACCAAAAACAATTATCCAGCAACGTACAAAGCCAATTTTATTAATAAAATCTTTCATATTTGAAACAAACATTAGTGAATCAAAACAGCACATAGATCAGAAGTGTAAAATTCCAATGTAACTCTAAAATCCAGAAAGTGAATAAGCTTTAAACAACTTCCAGAAAGTATAAGTGGGCCCAGCAAGTTATTATCACTGGTTTTCATCCTCTCACCTTCATAAACTTGTTCCAGTACAGAGTATTAGTTATCATAGATTGTGATGAATTTTGCCATTGTATTAACTGTGAATGAGAGTGCCTTTTTAGTTGCAGCTGCAGCGGTTGGTTAATTGATTATATGCATAACATTGAGATCAGCAATGGCATCAGTATCTTTGTGAGAATCATAATTTATCGTAAAAAAAAAATTCAGAAATCTTACTTTAAAAAAAAAAAGAAAAAGAAAGCTTACCTTCAGATGTGTAAGGGACGGCGATGAAGTGTGACGCATACATCTCCAGGCGGCGCGGACAAAGCTGTCCGCGAAGGCAA